>PVJX010042445.1:0-14142 GCA_004027295.1 Dolichotis patagonum
AGCTTAACCACTTGGATACCACCATTCTTGCCACCACCAACTGGTTTTGTGACAGTAGCAAGAACCTTCTTTTTCATCTCAGCCTTGGACTTAGCAGCTGAGTAGTTCCTCTTGTACACAGCCTTTCTGCAATACATAGCAGATGGGGACAGGACAGTGTTCTGGCTGAGGTGGGGCTGACCCTTCTTGGACTTTCTGGCCTTCACATTATTCTTTATAACTGTGCCAGAAGCACCAGTCCTCTTGGCTTCAGGTTTCTTCTATTTAGTATCTGGCTTATCAGCATTTTCGCCTGCCATCTTGCAAGATGAGCAAGAGCTGTTTTTAAAATTTTTAGTTGTATTTTAAACTTTTTGCTAAAAACAAAGATACATATTAGTGTAGGTGCAGCAAGGTCAGGATCATCAGTGTCACTGTCTTCCATCGCCATGTCTTGTCCTGCATCTGCACAGGCAGTAACACTTACGGAACCGTCACCTGTGACTGCAGCAGTGCCCTGTTGGAATACTTCCTGAAGGACCTGCACAAGGCTGTTTTTCTTGTTGCTGCTGTTGTTTTTTTGTTTTGTTTTGTTTTGTTTTGTTTTTGTTTTGTTTTGCTTTGCTATACTGGGGATTGAACCCAGCACCTGTGCACTGAGATACATCCTTACACTTTTTTAAATTTTGAGATAGGATCTTGTTAGATCTCTAATTGTCCTGTCTGGGCTCGAACTCTCTTTTTGCTTCAGCCTTCCAGAGTGCTAGAATTGTAGAATTCCAGGATTCAAGCAGGGGGAGAAAGCTTCCTATTTCCTGGGGCAGAAGGGTGTCTAGGCAGAGTGGGTCATAAAGGGCCTGGTGCCTCCCCTACCTTATTTTATAGTTAGCTTCCCTGCTGTTACTCTCCACTGCTGAGAATTGAAGCCCTGTGCCTGCTTGCTAAGGGGTCTACCACTGAACTACAACCTCAGATCACTTCTTTCTCCTTAAATACAAGGAGTGCTTCTTAAGTAATGATATGAAGTATCATAAATACATAAAAACCAGTAATAGTTGTTAAAGTGTTAATGTATTGTACATAATTATATTGTCCTACCTTTATATGACTGGCAGATTTGTTGGTGCCAGTATTATCACAAATGTGCTACTAATGCACTGTGCTATGATTTAAGTAATAGGAAAATTTCAGCTACATTATAATCTTACAGGACCACCATATACACGATCCTGAACGTGTCCGTAGTTTATTACCACAGGTGTTTGGTAGTTTGGAAATATGTGTAAATCTTAATTGAATGTATGAAATTTGGAAAGACTGCATAGAAATGAAGCCTCACACGTACTACAGGGTGACTAATCAGTAATGTACACTGAAAGTGTAAATTGTTGGGCTGTCTTAGATAATTGTAGTTTGCTTTAATTGGATTCTTGGATACCACAGAGTATGAGAATGTGCTTCCCACTTGTACCCTCCTGAGGCTGACCACTGCCTCTTGCACCTCCTTTACCACTTCACCCTGCCTCCAGTTCCTGACCACAGCAACCAGATTTGGCCTGGTTCTTGTCTTTGGGCTCACTTTACCCTTGTCCACCCTGGGCATCTTCTCATCATGGGAATGCTATTAAAGCCTCCTAAAGTGTTTTTTTCTGGAGTCATTGATATGATTCTGAGCAGTGTTTCTTTTTTCTGTTCTCTTTTCTTGCAGTGCTGAGGATTGAACTGAGACCTTGTACATGCTAGGCTAGCACTGTATTACTGAGCCACACCTCTGGCCCCTGAGTAGTGTTTTCAGAGCTATTTCCCATGGCTAACTATACATAACAAGATATACCATCTTAACCATTTAGAACATATTTGTGTTGATGTGTGGTTGAACCTAGGGACTCTTGCAGTGCTCAGCCTGCCCTTCAGTACTGAGCAACACTCCTGCCTAAAACAAACTTTAAAGATTAAAAAAAGAAAATCAAACCCATAAGCTGTACCATCTGAATGAATTTTTTTAAATTTTATTTTTAAGGGGGTAAAATTAAACACAACAAAACAGAACAGAACGGGACATAAGAAAGCATAAATTTCAAAGCTAGACAACCAGAGATCTTCACTATCTGTCATATTGTCTCTTGTTTTTTTCCAAATGGTTGTTCATATCTTTTCATATGGGGAGTTCATACTAAATAACATAGCCAATCTTTTCACAAGATGTGTAGTTCACTGGCTCCCACTTGGCTAAGGCAGGGGACACGGAATGGGGGACAGGACGACATGAGATGTCTGATTCTCAGCCTGCGCGCCGGCAGGTTCACAGTCACCCCCCAGAGAGGGGAGGAGCTCCTTGTTCTCCTGGCACCCCGAGTCAACCGCACAGTGCAGGTCCTGGACGTGCCAGGGTCTTTCTCCTTTGGGCTGCTGCAAGTCTGCCACACTCACAGCTGCCCCCCAGAGAGGTGAGGAGCTCCTTGTTCTCTCAGCACCCCGAGTCAACCGCATGGTGCAGGTCCCAAGGCTCCAGGGTCTCTCCCCTGCAGACTCCCTAAAGTCCACCATACTCACCTATTTCTTTCTGATGAACTGACCATTAAATTTCCAAAGTTCTGAAATGGCCAACAGACTATAGAAGGAGCTCTCTTTAGGCGCCTGTTTGAAACCAGCAGCTACAGCAATCTGCTGGCCTTGCTTCAGGGCCAGCTGAATGAATTTTAAGTGTAACCATTGAGCAGTGAGTAATGTTTAACTGCCGCATAAGGTGGTTCTGTGGAGTGAAGAAAAATTTTCAGTGAGCCCTGTTACATAAAATGTTAAAAATCTACTCAGGTTAGAAACCAGGTCCAGTACAGAATGTATTCAGCCCTGGATTTTGTCTTTCTTGCTTCTCTTTAGGATATGTTTACACCTGGATGAATTTATACGTGGGTGTTACATCTTTTCTTCCTTCTGGCCTTTGTTAGAAAAAACCAAACTATGAGCAAAAACCACTGCTTTTTTGTGCAGTGATAATTGAGAGTTTTCAAGAATTTTCCAAGTGAGAGAAGTGTTGGAAGTACTTTTCTGTTTGATGGATTGTTATATGGTGCTAGCATTTCAGAGTTGGTGTTTTTTCCCCCACATATTTTTACCTTTGACTCTTGCTGCCTGTGTCACTTTACCTTTGACTCTTGCTGCCTATGTCACTTGGGTGCGTTTTGGTTGTCCTTCAGTTCCCCAGTGACTGCCCTCCATCATGGTGATTGTTCCACATCACCAGCAGACCAGGAAGGAACTCTCTCTGGCAGAGAAACCTCATTCTGCCTCGTTCTGCCTCATTCTGCCTCCTGAGCGAGAGAAATTTTAGGGTAACGGCTTGACTTTGCATCAGTGACTTGATTTGGCTCCCTCATCTGATGTCAGGGCATACAAGGGCCTGTTTTTAATGGAAGCTGAGAAATTTGTGTGTCATTTGGGTATATGGAGCCCTAATAAACAGTGACTACACATTGTTTTTTCCTTTGTGTTGAGTATATCCTGTTGGCTTTCAGATTGAGCTGGTTTCAAGTGGTTAACTTTCTAGGTTTTGAAAGTAATATGACACTATGAGTTAATATTTAACTTCTGGGTATATGGGTGCCTTTTTGTTAGATGGAACATGAAGTGTTTTAAGATTACTGTGTGCTCTTGTTTGCTCTCGCTCTCTCTCTTTTGTGTAGTCCATGCTGATTTCACTATGTAGTCTATGCTGAGGAGACATGAAATTTTATTATTTTAGTCTTTTTTTTAAATGAAAACCCCAATTGCTTTAAATGTGTTAATACCAGGCAGAAAGGTAGCTGTTTGACAGCATAAGTACTATTTTTACTTAGATGCCTGTGGAGAGCAGGGGCTTCCAGGAGTGGGGGGAGTGGCGGAGGTGGACTCCTCTGCCTTATTTCACTTGCGTATGTAATGAATTGTCCCACAACTGTTCCTTCATTCTTAGAAGTGAAAACTAGAGGTGGTTCTGTCAGTTTTTTGGTTAAAATATCTGAAAGTTTTATTCACTCCTGAGTTTTCTGCCTGTGCATGTATACCTTGTATTTATTAAGTGGAGAACATTTGCTGTGCTCACTGGGCCTGCTGTGTGCATCAGACAGGACACTCACTGCTGGGAGGCGGGAGGTGGGCTGAGTGGAGCTGCTTCCCTTGGGGCTGAGGCTGGGATTCCAGGATTCCAGCAGGGGAGGAAGGCTTCCTATTTCCTGAGGCAGAAATAGGCAGAGTGGGTCATAAAGGGCCTGATGCCTCCCCTATCTGGTAACATGCTTCAGTTGTGTCTAGATGAAGGTTGATATTGGTGACAGGAATGGCCAGAAGAACCGTCTTGTACACTATCACAGATGCCTGTTGTATAATGATTTTAATTCCTTAGTTGCTTTCCTGATGACTAATCTGGTAAACTAAAGATACACCTGCTTCGGAGGCAGGAGGAGCATAAGAGTCCCATCTGGACAATTTAGTGGGACACTGTCTCAAGGTAAAACAGTTGGGCATGGTGATACATGTCTTATTCCAGCACCCTGGGAGGCTGAAGCAGGAGAATTGAAAATTTTTTGGTTTTTTGCAAGCTTGAGCCTAGCCTGCATAAGTTGGTGACTTACTGAGACCTTACTTCCAAATACGAATGAATAAGTGAACAAGTGATTGGGGATATAACTTAGTGTGAAGAGCCAGGGTTCAGTCCCCAGCGTCATAATAAGCAAAATTTTAAAATGAAATAAAAATAAAGAGGGATGGGAATGTAGCATTTAGGAGTAGGCCAGCCCTGAGTTTCATCACTGGTACTGCAGAAGTAATGAAGCTGTGTGTGGTGGTGCACACCTGTGATCACAGCACTTGGGAAGCTGAGGCAGGAGGAATGCTGTGAGTCTGAGGTGAGTGTGGGGTACATAGTGAGTTCAAGATCATCCTGAACTGCATAGTGAGATCCTGTCACAAACAAACACATTTTGTAAAGTTTTTCTGTCCTCCTGGGGTAGGATGTCTGAGATGTAAGGGATTGAATTGCTGCTGGCATTCCTGATCTCAGTCACTTGTATGCTATGCTGGTGTGCATGTGCTCAGAGATCTGGAGACTTCACCAGTTACAGTAGTGTCCCTCTTCGTAGAGTTGGTGTTCATTGCACTCTGGAGCAGAACTGAGAGCATATATATGGATATGGCCTTAATGGTAGATATGGTCCTGGGTGTTGGTGCAGGGAGTGAGCACCCCATTTCCCCACATATCTCTTGGTAGGAGAGTTGTGACAGCTCCTGTCAGCTGGACAGTGTCTTAGGCCAGCTGAGACTTGTTCTTGGGCCACCTTGAGCACTTCCTCATGTTCCCAAAGATGTAACAAGAGGGAGAAGGAGAGGGAAGAGAAAAAAGGTGAGCGGAGAGAGAGAACGAGTAGAGTATTACTGTGGGTGATCTTGTCAGGAAGACTGAGCATGTTTTTCTCCTATCATGGTTAAGTATGTTTACCTCTCTTTGGCCTTTGATCTCAAAACAAGGAGGACAGGCTTTACAGTGGCCAAGTATGTGGGCATGTAACTTAAGTATGAAACTCTTTCAGAGGCCTGTTCTCCCATAGGTGTATGGGTATAGCTTACCAGCTTCCTAGCACAGACAGACATGACCCTTGCTTCCAGAATCAGAAAGACACTGGCAGCTTTTGGCCAAGTTGCAAAAAGATCTTTTCTCCTCTGCATATGAAAAGCCAATACATAGTAGTTGGAATTCTGACCTAAACATCACGTGCCTACTAAATCAGAGCACTTAGTCATACCCATGAAACTGACACCCCATTTCATCATGTGTCCAGGGATAGCAGAATGAGCTTATGCTCCTGGTAGGGCAGGGTGTGTCTCATAACTGATCGTTTTTTTTCACATAAGCTGAGGATTTTAAACTGAGAATCAGAAAAGTTAAAAGATCAACTGGATGTAGGATAAGCGGAAAGTAAGTAAGTTAAAGATACAGAAGAAACTTTAGAGAGGAAAATGACATGTATCCTCCCTGTTCATTGGTTAGGGGTATAGCACTGTGTGAGTGCTAGCTATACATTAGGAATTGCAACAGGTGTATCTCTGCGTCCTGCAGTTGAGTTTTGTAGCATTGTTGATTCAGCTGAGCCCTTTACTAAGTGGGAGTTAAAATACATCAGAAAAGACCTTTTCTTTTTTTTTTTTTTTTGGGTGGAGACAGGGTCTCCTTATGCAGTTCAGGCTGGCCTTGAGCTCACTTGGTAGCCCAGGCTGGTCTTGAATTCGCAATGCTTCTCCTGCCTCAGCCTCCCGAGTGCTGGGATTACAGGCATGCACCACCATGCCCCGTTTAGAAAGGACCTTTAAATAAGATACTGTGTAACCACAAAGAAAACCCAGTTACAATTTAAGATAGTATGAAACAAGAGAACTAGGAGGAAAAAAGACTGGGTGTGGTGGCACAGACTTATAATTCCAGCACTCAAGAGGCTAAGGCAGGAGGGTCATGAAAGTTTAAGGTCAGCCTGGATTGTATAGTGAGACCCTGTCTCAAAAAGACCAAAACAAGTGTATAGTATACTTCAAAAGTGGTGCAAGAGTGGGACATGGTAGCATACAACCATAATCCCAGTACTTGAGAAGTTTAGACCAGAAAGATTGCAAGTTTAAGGCCAGTCTGGTTTACGTAATGAGTTCAGGGCCAGTTTGAACTACACGGTGAGCCTCTGTCTCCAAAAGGAACTGTTAAGAGATGAGGACTTATAAAAATGAAACACAACAAACAAAAATGAAACAGAAAAGAGATGAAGAGAAACTTTAGGTTTGGGAAGCTATAGGAGATGGCCACCAGGGCCTGAGGAAGACTGGGCATTGTGACACTGGTGTAGGACCCTCAGATGTTGTTGGAAAGGAAGTGTTCTTGGACCCAGTGCCCAAGGAGCCTAAGTCTGTGTCATTTGGTCCCCATTGGTTTGTGTGCCACTTTATAGTTCTTGTGAGTCTGGTGGCAAAAGTAACGCAACCATATAGTGATGGCAGTGAGGACAAGGTCCCTATTGAGGAGTGACTCTGAAGTCCTGTGGGAGCTCCTGGTCACATGTGGCTTCACAGACACAGCAAGGTAGTGGAAAAGGAAGAACAGTGCTTTGCCTGCTACTTGGCTTGCATTGATGAGTGATGGAATTGTGCCAGATTAGAAATGTCTTCATCTTGCTGAGGCATAGCAAGAGCTTGCATGAGCTTCATTGCCTTTTTTAGGCTTCTGTAAAACTGTTCCAGGTGTTTTTTTTTTAAATTTTATTTTAAAAGGGGGTAAAATTAAACACAACAGAACAGAATAGGACATAAGAAAGCATAAATTTCAAAGCTAGACAACTAGAGATCTTCACTATCTGTCATATTGTCTCTTGTTTTTTTCCAAATGGTTGTCCATATCTTTGCATACGGGGAGCTCATACTAAATAACATAGTGAATCTTTTCACAAGATGTGTAGTTCACTGGTTCCCACTTGCTAAGGGTGGGGGGACACAGGACGGGGGACAGGAGGACATGAGATGTTTGATTCTCAGCCTGCGTGCTGGCAGGCTCACAGCCACCCCCCAGAGAGGGGAGGAGCTCCTTGTTCTCCTGGCACCCGAGTCAACCGCATGGTGCAGGTCCCGAGGTGCCAGGGTCTCTCTCCTGCGGGCCACCAAAAGTCTGCCACACTCACAGCTGCCCCCCAGAGAGAGAGGAGGAGCTCCTTGTTCTCCTGACATCCGGAGTTAGCTGCATGGTGCAGGTCCTGAGGTGCCAGGGTCTCTCTCCTGCAGGCCTCCGAAAGTCTGCCACATTCACCTGCTATTTTTTTCTGATGAATTGACCATTAAATTTCCAAAGTTCTGAAATGGCCAACAGACCACAGAAATAATTCTCTTTAGGCCCCTGTTTGAAACCAGCAGTTATAGCAATCTGCTGGCCTTGCTTCAGGGCCATTCCAGGTGTTTTTGTGAGTCCTTAAAGGGCAACTGCTGTCTCGGAAACTAAGTACTACACCTTACTTTAGGTGCAGCCTGAGGGTGATGACGTTAGGCTGTAGAGATGCACACAGATTGCTGTCAGGGACAGGGCATGTGGAAACCTTACTCAGGTGGCATGAGGATGGGCAGAGTAAAGGGCTAGGGCACAGTGAGCTGAACACTCACAGGGACAGAGCTTTCTAGTCCTCACCTGCACAAGTTGATGCATAGTACCTGAAGCTGAGGCAAAGCTCAAGCTGCCTACTTTTTAAATTTCTTCTTTTTAAAAATTTATTTATTTATTTATGAAACAGGGTCTTACTATGTAACCCAGGCTGGCCTCAGACTTGCAGTGATTTTCCTGTTCTAGCCTCCCAGGTACTGGGGTCATAGATGTGCATCACCATGCCTGCCTAACCAAACTCTTGTTTTTGATGTGTTTCAAACACTTAGCAGAAAGCAGACTAACATTTCACACATCTGAGTATGTGCTACCCAGCTTTGTCACACTTTGGTATTCTTCATTTTTATAAGATCTATTTTAGAAAAGCCTGTGGTGGCACATGTCTGTAAAAAATAAAAAGAGCTGGGGATGTAGATTGCTAAGTGCTCGTGTTACAGGGTATGCCACTACAGCAAGTGTTATCTGAGTTGTCATATTAAGTTAAATGATTCTTCTTTATTTTTATTTTTCAAAATTGTTTTGGGTGTTCTAGTTTTATTGCCTATCCCATATATATTTTAGAATGCTCTTGTCTGTATCTACAGAAAAAGAGTTTCTTGGCTTTTGATATGCATTGTGTTAAACCTTGTATTAATTTCCTAGTACTATTGTAATGAGGTCACCACAGCCTTAATGATTTAAAATAACATACACATTTGTATTCCCCCAGTTCGAAAGGCTGGAGGTCCACAATCAGGGTTTCAGCAAGGACTGAGCTCCCTCTGGAAAACCTGGGGAAGACCTATTACTCCAGTCATTCCCTCAGCTTGCTTGCTTGCAGTATTGTACTGTACTGTACTGTACTGTACTATACTGTACTGTATCGGTGAGAGAGACAGATACAGAGAGAGACTTACTATGTAGTTCAGGCTGGCCTTAAACTCACTATGTAGCCCAGGGTGATTTGGAACTCATGAGAACCCTCCTGTCTCAGCCTCCTGAGTGCTGGGATTGTAGGCATGTGCCACTAAGCCTGGCTGTTCTTCAATTTTCATAACTCTTTCTCTATCTGCCTGTCTGTCTCTCCATTGAGGATTGAATTCAAGATCTCACTCATACTAGGCAAGCACTCATCACTGAGTTACATCCTCAACCCTTGTTTTTAGATTTTATTTTGATACAGGATCTTGCCCAAGTGAACTTCAAACTTGAGATCTCCCTGCTGCAGCCTCCCAAGTAGCTGGGGGATTATGGACATGCCCTCTTTTAGCCTTTTGGTTTGAGTAATCGCCAGTCTCTGTCTCAGCCTTTATGTTCCCATCTCTTTTGGTGTGTGTACAGTCTCTGACACTGGTGGTTGAATTCCCACCCAGATAGTTTCATCTTGTCAAGATTCTTAATCACATCTGCAAAAGGGTCTTTTTCCTTATAAAATAACATTCACACATTCCAGGGATTAGGACCTGATAGCTGTGTGTGACCTTATTTAGCCTACTATATAGTATATGTGCCACTGAAGCAAGCATTTAGCCTATTATAAATGTGTATATCAATCAAGGGAGAATTGAAGGTTTAATGTATATGTTCCTCCATTCATTTGGATTATTGTTTTCTTTCGCCAGTGTTGTTTAGTTTCCAGTATAAAGTCCTATATATATTTTTTAGACTTATACCTAAGATTTTCCTTTCTTTTTTTGAGTGGCTTCAATGGTTTTATTCATTCATTTTTTTTCGTTCAGTACTGAAGGTCAAACCCATGAGTACTGTACCACTGCGCTACAATCCAGCTTTTTTCTTTCCTTTTTTTTTTTTTTTTTCCGTACCAAGGATCAAACTCACAACCTCGAGCTTGCCAGGCAGAGTTCTATTTTTTTTTTAATCTCTTTTCCCTTCCTTCCCTGAATTTGCATTGATTTTAGAGTATGCCTTCTATTTTAGTGCTCCCCCACCCTTAAAAGCAATATTGGGTTTATTATTTTGTATTACTCAGGTCAAAAAATATTACTTAGCTCCTTGGCAGGATGGCCTCAGACAGGGAACTAATCTTTTTTCCAGAATAGAAAATTGCTCATGATGGCTGAGATCACCTGTTGTATGTACCTGGTGCTCCACAGTCTTGTGTGTGGCTGCCACCCTAGCTAGAGCAGTTCCTAGAGCCAGTGGGGGCGAGGATGACATTGTGTAGGTTTCTAGTTACTCTGCTGAGGGTGCAGGGTGAGAAAGTCCAAGTAAGTTTTGTTTATTAGCATGGTGTTTACAAATTGGTGTTACATAAACCATTCTGAGTACTGCAGTTGCTAAGTGTCTCTCTGAATATACTTTTTAAAAAGTTCTCTCAAAAGTATTTCATTAGTGGCCCTGAAGCAAGGCCAGCAGATCGTTGTAGCTGCTGGTTTCAAACAGGAGCCTAAAGAGAATTCTTTTTGTGGTCTGTTGGCCATTTCAGAACTTTGGAAATGGAATGGTCAATTCATCAGAAAGGAATAGCAGGTGACTATGGCAGACTTTAGGGGTCCTGCAGGTCAGAGACCCTGGCGCCTCGGGACCTGCACCATGCGGTTGACTCGGGGTGCTGGGAGAATAAGGAGCTCTTCCCCTCTCTGGGGGGCGGCTGAGGGTGTGGCAGACTTTCTGCGGCCCGAAGGAGAGAGACCCTGGCACCTCGGGACCTGCACAGTGCAGTTGACTCGGGATGCCGGGAGAACAAGGATGCCTTCCCGTCTCTGGGGGGTGACTGTGATCCTGCTGCATGTGGGCTGAGAATCAGACATCTCATGTAGTCCTGTCCCCCGTCCCGTTTCCCCCCTCCTGCTCCCCCCTGCCTAGCAAGTGGGAGCCAGTGAACTACACATCTTGTGAAAAGATTGGCTATGTTATTTAGTATGAGCTCTCCATATGCAAAGATAACGACAACCATTTGGAAGAAAACGAGACAATATGACAGATAGTGAAGATCTCTGGTTGTCTAGCTTTGAAATTTATGCTTTCTTATGTCCCATTCTGTTCTGTTTTATTGTGTTTAATTTTACTCCCTTTTAAAATAAAATTTAAAAAAAAAAGTATTTCATTAAACTGGGCATGGTGG
Organism: Dolichotis patagonum; assembly: GCA_004027295.1. Lineage (NCBI taxonomy): Eukaryota > Metazoa > Chordata > Mammalia > Rodentia > Caviidae > Dolichotis > Dolichotis patagonum. The sequence goes on from PVJX010042445.1 coordinate 11,202, forward strand.
TACATGCTAGTAATCTCAGCACTTGGCAAGACCCTGTCTACAAACAAACAAGTATTTTATTAATCATTACATTTGTCAGATGACTTTATATATACATGCATGCATTTCCTGCCCTTGAACCATGAGTTTTGGAGTATTTGACACTTTATCCCCAAACTCTTGAAAATATAACTCATAAAGTTGAGAGTAAACTGGGTGTGGTGGTACATGCCTATCATCTCCATACTCAGGAGGCTGAGGCAGTAGGATTGCTGAGTTTACATACATAGTGATTTCAAGGACAACCTGAAGTACATAGTGAGAGGTTGTGCGAGGGTGAGGGGGATAGTAATTTCCTATAGAGCCACACTATCATAATTGTTGTCAGTTCAGGGTTCTTTTGTTTGCTTTTAGTGTGCCACAGAGCTGTATCCCCATACCAACTGAATATAACATTTTCTGATTGGTCCCAGGTGCAGGATTTGGGAATTGGGTTCTATACATCTGGCCTGGGTCTCTGTGATTGACAAGGCATACTCACTTGCTCGACCAGTTTGCCCCACTTTATAAATACTTTTTCTTTTTTAGGACCAGAAATTAAACTCAGGACCTTGCGATTGCCAGGCAGGGGCTCTGCTGCTGAGCTAAATCCCTGGCACTTATGACTTTCTGAACCCACTCTACCTGAGAAATCACAAGCAGACTTATAAGACTACTAGAGAAAGACTTTATTTTAACAGGATTTGTGCCACCATGTCTGACTAAAACAATATTTTGATATAATCAGATATATCAAATAAAATACAGCTGGGCATATGGTGTATACCTGTAGTCCCAGCACTAGATGTGTAAGCCAGGAGAATCGCCAGGAGTTTGAAAATTAAAAAAAAAAAGATAAATATTGTTTTATCATGTAATCAGTATCTTAAAATTATTAATAAGATGCTTTACATTCCTTTTTTTGGTATCAGAAATTGAACTCAGGATCTTCCGCTTGCCAGGCAGGTACTTATGCTGCTGAGCCTTTTATGCTTCTTTTTTCTTTTTCTTTTTTTTTTTGGTGGGGGGTTAATTTTTTTATTATTTTGAAAGTAGTAAAACACAACAGAACATGATGGAACAAAGCCAATGGGACAGTATAGTGAAATTGGTATAGAACTTCACAGCAGGTTACCCAGATAATGGTAATAGGTACTAGCATATCTCGTTATCTTCACAATAGTTGTTCTTTCAATTGGGTATAGCAAAATCAAAGGAAATACAGGACATTGCAGAACTTATCAAAACAGAAGATTGAATAGAGCAATATCATTAATCAGAACAAAGGAAAACAGTGATAAAAATATTTGCCTTCAGAGAGATGGTAGAAGGAAATCCCACTTATTTGCTGTATTGCATATGGTCAGCCTCCTAAGAGATGCTCAGATCTCTGGCTCCCACTTCCTAATGGAGGAGGAGGTGGTGGTGGTGGGGGTTGGGGATGGGATGTTTTGATTTTTTTTTGTTGTTGTTTTTTTTTTTTTTGTTTTTTAACCAGGGGTCGAACTCACGACCTTGTGCTTGCCAGGCAGGTGCTTAAGCCACTGAGCTAAATCCCCTGTGGATGTTTGATTTTCAACCCACGCGCTGGTAGGCTCACAGCTGCCCACCAGGGCAGCAAGTGAGCAGGTGGCTTTCTTTCCCAGTGCCCCAAGTTCCAACATGGCTCGGATCTCAGGAAATGCTGCTGGTTCTTGCCCTGGGGCTGCCGCAGCTTGCCAGGCTACAGCCGCTTACCAAGGCGGCGAGCAAGTAGGTTGCTTGCTTTCCCAGCTCCCCTATGCTTCGTTTTTCAAAATAGAAGTTTTCAAAGTCCAGTGTGTATTTTCTACTTAATCAGCCACATTTCCAGAGTGAAGTAACTGGCTGCAGTGGGAGAGTACAGGCTCTCAGGATAGACATTCTGGGCAGGACACGGGTCTAGAGCATAATTTGGAAGCCATGGGGATCACTGAAAGTCTGCTTTTCTCTTTCAGGCTCTAGGTGATCTGGGATGGAGCAGGTGTGCAGAGGGTGAGGACCTGGCTCTGGGACGACGTCACTTGCTGCTTTCCTCAGTGAGATTGTTGGCGTGGCAGACTCAGGCCTAGAAGAGGATGTCCATGGGCTGCTGGCTGCTGCTCCCCCTCTGGGGGAAGACCTTGTTCCTGCTGTCTGTGGCCATGGCTCAGGCCCACTGGCCCAGTGAACCCTTGGAGGCTACCAGAGACTGGGAGAACCACCTGGAGGCATCCATGCACTCTGTGCTGTCTGACCTCCATGAGGCTGTTCCCACTGTGGTCGGCATTCCTGATGGCATGGCTGTCGTTGGACGCTTGTTTCAAGTGACTATTCCCACAGATTTAATCGCTTCCAGTGGAGAAATCATCAAGGTGAGACTGGATAGACAGACTAGATGAGGGAGTATTCTCATAATCGTTTTTAGTCTGATACCTTTTCCTTCTCCATTCTAAGCTGTAGCAGTTTTGAGTTTAGTTCTTCTGGTACCTGGTGTGTCTGTCTTAATGTTCCCATGAGGATCCCCATAAATTTCACAATAGCATCCTACACTTTATTTTTGCTCCTGTTTTGAGGTGTCACTGTGACAAAGCCTTTACTGCATACTCTTGTAGGTCTTTTGGTCAGTGATTTTATTTATTATTATTATTATTATTATTATTATTATTATTATTATTATTATTATTTTACTGTACTAAGAGTTGAACCCAGCTGAGCTACATTTGTTTTTTTTTTTTAAATAATTTTATTTAAAGAGGAAAAAACAAAACAAAATAAAACAGAATAAAGGGTAGCAACAATACAGTATTCCAAGGAAAAAAGGAAAAGTACAACAACAATAAAACCTAAGAAATTATTACTTGACTAATTACATACTGACTTCTTGGAAATAGTTGTTCAAGTTACAAAGTTAAAACATGGCCGG
>PVJX010042446.1:0-14141 GCA_004027295.1 Dolichotis patagonum
TGGCCTGTTGGCCATTTCAGAACTTTGGAAATGGAATGGTCAATTCATCAGAAAGAAATAGCAGGTGAGTGTGGCAGGCTTTCAGCAGCCCACAGGAGAAAGACCCTGGTGCCTTGGGACCTGCACCATGAGGTTGACTCGAGGTGCCAGGAGAACAAGGAGCTCCTCCCCTCTCTGGGGGCAGCTGTGAGTGTGGCAGACTTTTGGCAGCCTGAAAGAGAGACCCTGGTGCATCAGGACCTGCACCATGTAGTTGACTCCGAGTGCCAGGAGAACAAGGAGCTCCTCCCATCTCTGGAGGGCAGCTGTGAGTGTAGCAGACTTTCAGTGGCCCTCAGGAGAGAGAACCTGGTGCCTCAGGACCTTCACCATGTGGTTGACTCAGGGTTCCGGGAGAGCAAGGAGCTCTTCCCCTCTCTCGGGGGCAGCTGTGAGTGTTGCAGACTTTTGGCCGCTCTGAAGGAGAGAGATACTGATGCCTTGGGACCTGCACCATGCGGTTGACTCAGGGTGCGAGGAGAACAAGGAACTCTTCCCCTCTCTGTGGAGCGGCAGTGAGCCTGCCAGCACATGGGCTGAGTATCAAACATCTCATGTCATCGTGTCCCCCATCCCGTGTCCACCCACCCCCCTTAGCAAGTGGGAGCCAGTGAACTACACATCTTGTGAAAAGATTGGCTATTTATTTAGTATGAACTCCCCATATGCAAAGATATGGACAACCATTTGAAAGAAAACAAGAGACAATATTACAGATAGTGAAGGTCTCTGACTGTCTAGCTTTGAAATTTATGCTTTCTTATGTCCTGTCATGTTCTGTTCTGTTCTGTTTAATTTTACCCCCTTTAAAATAAATTTTTTTAAAAAATCAAACAAAACAGAATAAAACCATTCCATCCAATGAAAAATGAAAACATTATATGACTTCAAAGCAATAAAAGGGGAACCATGATTACCATAAAATCTTATGTACACTTACCATTTTTTACACTAGGGAAACTATATGGTGCTTATACATGTGAATTTGATTTATTTCCCTTATGAGTATGGTCTCAAGTTACATCCATTTATTTATACATATCTCAATGTGATCATTCTTTACAGCTGAATAGTATTCCATTGTGTAAAAATACCACAACTTTTTAAAAATTTTATTTAAAGAGAAAAAAAGCAAAACAGAAAAAAAGGGTAGAAATAATAAAGAATTTCAAAAAAACAGTAAGAAATCACTAGTTGATAAATTAAATATTGAATTCTTTGAAATAGTTGATCATGTTACAAAGTTATTGATCTGTTTTGTTGTTGTTATTTCCTTTTTAATCACCTTATATAATTCTGTTGTTTTGTTTTTGAGTTCCTCCTCATCCATGTCACATGGATCCTCCTTGGTGGAGTTGAGAATTTGTGGAGGTATTTTGTTACCTTGTCTTCTCATGTTCTATTTTTTATTTAAATTTTATTAACTTGGAGGTAGTAATATACAACAAAACAGGATGGAATAAAGCCAATTGAGACAGTGTAGTGAAACTGGTACAGAACATCACAGCAGGTCACCGGGGCAATAGTTGTTCTTTCAATCAGGTATAGCAAAATAAAAAAAAAATACACAATATTATAGAACTTATCAAAACAGAATATTGAATAAAGCAACACCATTAATCAGGACAAAGCAAAGCAGTGATAAGCAGTGATAAAAATATCTGCCTTCAAAGAGATAGTCGAAGGAAATTCCCCCCACTCCCTGCATTACATACCTTCAAGCTCCCAAGAGATGCCAAGATCCCTGGAGCCCACTTGTTAATGGGGGGGGTGGTATGTTTGATTCTAAGCCCGCACCCCAGTAGGCATCAGGATGGTTTCTGGTTTGCTCAGTGCCCTAAGTTCCAACATAGTGCGGATCTCAGGAAATCCTCTTGCTTCTTGCTTCTTGCCCTGGAGCGGCCACGGCTTGCCAGACCACAGGCACTTACCAGGGCAGGCTGCTTGCTGGGTTTCTCAGTGCCATAAGTTCCAACATGGCATGGATCTCAGGAAACACTGTTGCTTCTTGCTTCTTGCTTCTTGCCCTGGGGTGGCCACGGCTACCACAACTTTTTTATCCATTCTTCAGTTGATGGGCACTTAGTTTGTTTCTAAGATCTGGCTATTACAAATTTTGCTGCTATAAACATGGGTGCACATATATCACTGTGGTATGATGTTTTCAGTTCTTCTGGGAATATGCCCAGAAGTGGAATAGCTGGGTCAAATAGGACTTCGAATCCCAACATTTTGAGGAATCTCCAAACTGACCTCCACAGTGGTTGCACCAGTCTAAACTCCCACCAAAAGTGCAGAAGAGTTTATTTTCCCCTGAAGCCTCTCCAGCATTTCTTGGTAGTTTTCTTTATCCTGGCCATTCTTTCGGGAGTGAGATTGAATCTCAGTGTGGTTTTAGCATGCATTTCTCTAATGACTAATGATGCCAAACATTTTTAATGTATTTATTTGCCATTTGTAATTCTTCATCTGAGAACTGTGTATTCATCACTGATGCCCATTTTTGGATTGGATCTTTGAATTTGAGGGGATTGATGTTTTTCAATTCTTCATATGTTCTTGATGTAAGTCCTTTGTCTGAGGGGTTGCGCATTAAAAATATTTCCCATTCTGTGGGTTTTCTTTTCACTCTGATGGTGACTTTTTTGAAGTGCAGAAACTTTTCAATAATATGAGATCCTAGTTCTTCATTCTCTGAAGCATTTCCTGTGCAGTTTGCATTTTGTTCATAGATTCTTTGCCTACCCCTATGTCTCCAAGACTTCTACTTACACTATCTTCCAGTAGATTTAGTGTTTCCATTTTAATGTTTAGGTCTTTGATCCATTTAGACTTTAGTTTTGTGCATGGTGATAAGCATGAATCTAGTTTCAGTCTTCTGCATGTGGAGAGCCAATTTTCCCAACACCATTTATTAAAGAGGCTATCCTTCCTCCAGTGAACATGTTTAGCCCCATTGTCTAATATCAGGTGGCTGAGTGTCTTTGTACCTATACTTGCATCTTCTAATCTGTTCTTTGATCTTCAGGTCTATTTCTTTGCCAGTACCATGCTGATTTTATCACTGTGGCTTTGTAGTACACTTTCAGGTCAGGAATTGAGATGCCTCCTGCCTTGCCTTCATTGCCCATAACTGCCTTGCTATTCTAGGTTTCTTCTGGTTCCAAATGAATTTTAGGAGTGTTTTCTCTAGGTCTGTGAGTTATGTCAATGGTATTTTGATTGGGATTGCATTAAATCTGTATAACAGTTTTGGGAGTATGGCCATTTTCACGATGTTGGTTCTTCCTAGCCAAGAGCATGGACCATCTTTCCATTTTCTGATATCCTTTTAAATCTCCTTTTTTAAACATAGTATAATATACAGTATATAGGTCTTTTAAATTTTTAGTTAGGTTGATTCCTATGTATTTCATTTTTAGATGTTCTTGTGAAGGGCAATATCTCCATAATTTCTCTTTCGGTGAATTTCTTGCTTGTGTACAGGAATGCTATTGAATTTTGAGCATTGACTTTGTAGCCAGCTATACTGTTAAATTTCTTTATTACCTGTAGCAGAATTTTAATGGAGTTTTTTGCATCTTCTCTATAGAGTATCATGTCATCTGCAAATAGTGATAATTTAACTTCTTCCTTTCCTATTTTTATTCTTTTTACTTCTTACTCTTGTCTGATTGCCCTGGCTAGCGTTTCAAGAACTATACTGAATAGGAGTGGTGATAGTGGACATCCTTGTCTTGTTCCTGATTTTAGAGTGAAAGTTTTCAGTTTTTGTCCATTTAGTATAATATTGGCTGTTGGTTTGTCATAGATGGCCTTTATGAGGTTGAGGTACACACCATGTATTCCGAGTTTCTGAAGAGTTTTTATCATGAACATGTATTGGACCTTATTGAAAGCTTTTTCTGCATCTATTGAGATGACCATGTGTTTTTTGTTTTTGGCTCTCTTGATGTGGTGTATTATACTTATTGATTTGCATATGTTAAACCATCACTGCATTCCTGGAATGAACCCAACTTGGTCATGCTGTATAATCTTCTTGATGATTTGCTGCATTCTATTTGCTAGAATTTTATTGAGAATCTTTGCATCTATGTTCATTACTGAGATTGCTCTATAGTTCTCCTTTTTGGTTGGGTCTTTCTCTGGTTTTCGTATCAGAGTAGTACTTGCCTCGAGGAATGAAATAGGGAGGTTTGATTTCTTTTCAATTTAATTAAAGAGTTTAAGGAGTATTGGCATCAAGTCTTCTCAAAATATCTTTGTCTTTTTAATTATATCTTAAAGACAATAAACAAAAGAGGGCAGAACAGAGCAGATCAGAACAGGACAATAAGGCAACACAGTACTTTACTTTAAGACAACCAGACATTAACAGTAGCTATCAGAGTATCTCTTTCTCTCCTATAGTTGAGCATAGTTTCAAATACAATAAAATCAAACATAACCAAATAGTATAAAACCATTAAAAGAATGAAAGAATTACAGGGTTTCTGAACCAAATAACAGAAAATGATCAATGGGTACTATAATATCTTATTTTTGATAAAAAACATTTGTTTAAACTATTACACATATTCAAATCCCAATAAGACACAATGTGATAGATAGAACCAATGGTAGTAGAAGAATAGAAGCATGTTAGGACTTCTAAGAAGGATGATATTAAATCAGCAATAGGTGTCATAATGTTTTGTTTCCTTCCAAACAGCTGTTCATACCATTATGCATGATAGAGTAAAAAAAACAGAATAAAACCATTCCAACTGATGAATGAAAACATTGAAAGGCTTCAAAGCTATGACATGGGGACTCATGCTTACCACAAAATCTTATATGCTCTTATCAACTCTCATACTAAGGAGACTATATGGTATTTACACATGTGAGTCTGGTTTATTTCACTTATGAGAATGGTCTCAAGTCATGTCCATTTATTTATAAATATCTCAATGTGATCATTCTTTATAGCTGAGTACTACTCCATTGTATAAAAATGCCACAACTTTTTTATCCATTCCTCAGTTGATGGGCACTTAGGTTGTTTCCACAATCTGGCTATTACAAATTGTGCTGCTGTAAACATGGGTGCACATATATCACTGTGGTATGATGTTTTCAGATCTTCCGGGAATATGCCTAGAAGTGGAATAGCTGGGTCAAATGGGACCTCCAAACCCAGCTTTTTGAGGAATCTCCAGACTGACCTTCACAGTGGGTGCAACAGTCTACACTCCCACCAACAGTGCAGAAGAGTTCCCTTTTCCCCACAGCCTCTCCAACACTTGTTGTTGGTAGCATTTTCTATCCTGGCCATTCTTTCTGGAGTGAGATGGAATCTCAGTGTGGTTTTAATTTGCATTTCTCTCATGACTAATGATGATGAACATTTTTTCATGTATTTATTTGCTTTTCATATTTCTTCATCTGAGAAGTGTCTATTCATTTCAGATGCCCATTTTTGGATTGGGTCTTTGAATTTTGAGGGTCTGATTTTTTTTTTACTTTTTTATAAGTTCTAAACCGAAGTTCTTTGTCTGAGGAACTGTCCAAGAAGATTTTTTCCCAATTTGTGGGTTTTCTTTTCACTCTGCTGGAAAACTCTTTGGACATGCAGAAACTCTTTAATAAGATGTGGTCCCAGTTATTGTTTCTGGGAAGTATTTCCCATGTAGTTTGGTTCTTGTGCATGAATTTTCTTCTTACCCCTATATCTTTGAGATTTTTACCTACTTTGTCTTCCAGCAGTTTTAGTGTTTCTGTTTTAATATTTAGATCTTTGATCCATTTAGATTTTAGTGTAATGTATGGTTATAGACATGGGTCTAGTTTTAGTCTTCTGCATATGGATAGCCAAATTTTCCAGCACCATTTGTTAAAGAGACTGTCATTCTTCAAGTGAACATGTTTGGCCCCTTTTCGAATTTTCTTATAGAATTCAGCAGTGAATCCATCAGGAGCTGGGCTTTTCTTTGTTGGTAAGTTTTTTTATTATATTTTAATTTCAATAGCTGATATTAGGTTATTCAAAATTGCTATATCTTCTTGGTTGAGCTTTAGTAGTTCATACATTTCTAGAAATCTGTCCATTTCTTCTGTGTTTTCCTCTCTATGTGAGTAGAGATTTTCAAAGTAGATATTTATTATCTTTGGAATATCCATGGGATCTGTGGTAATTTCCCCTTTTTTGGTCCTTATTGCATGAATTTGGGTTTTTTCTTTCTTTTTCTTTATAAGGTTAGCTAGAGGTTTGTCAATTTTGTTTATTCTCTCAAAAAACAGCTTTTGGATTAATTCTTTGTATTGTTATTTTAGTTTCAATTGCATTGATTTCTGCTCTAATCTTTCCAATTTCCTCTCTTCTATGAGCTTTAGATTTAACTTGCTCTTCTTTTTCTAGAAGCTTGAAACGAAGCATTAGATTGTTTATTTGTGCTCATTCTGTTTTCTTGATATGACAATTTACTGCTGTATATTTCCCTCTTAAGACGGCTTTCATTGATTCCCACAGAGTACAGTATGTTGTGTCTGCATTTTCATTGAATTGTAGATATTGCTTAATTTCTTCTTTAATTTCCTCTGTAGCCCACTGGTTGTTCAAAATGTTGTTATTTAATTTCATGTATTTATGCCGGATTTGCAATTTCTTTTGCCATCAATTTCCAGTTTCAGTGAGCTATGGTCAGATAGTATGCATGGGATAATTTCAATACCTTTGCATTTACTTAAGAATGTTTTATGGGATAATATATGGTCTATTTTGGAGAATGTCCCATGGGAAGCTGAGAAGAATGTGTATTCTGATGTGGTTGGGTGGAACACTCTGTAAACCTCTACTAAGTCCAAGTGCTCACAGGTATGATTCATTTCTATTATTTCTTTGCTGATTTTTTGTCTAGCTGATCTATCTCTTTGTGACAGTGGGCTGTTAAGGTCACCTGTAATAATTGTGTTCTTGTGTATTTGGTTTTTCATGTCCTTTATTATCTGTCTTATATTGTTGGTTGCTCCTGTGTTGGGTGAATATATATTTATAATTGTTAGTTGTTCCTCTTGAGTTTTTCCACTTATGAGTATGTAGTGACCTTCTTTGTGTCTTTTAATCAATTTAGGTTTGAAGTTCACATTGCCTGCAAATAGAATAGTTACCCTTGCTTTATTCTGTGTTCCTGTTGCATGGAATACTGTTTTCCATCCTTTGACTTTTAATCTGTGAGTTTCTTTTTGAGTCAGATGTGTTTCTTATATACAGCACATTGTGGGATCCTGTTTCTTGATCCATTCTGTCAACCTGTTTCTATTGATCTGTGAATTGAGCCCATTTACATTTATGGATATCACTGATATGTACTGGTTTTACTTTGCCATGTTGTGTTACTGTTGTTAGTTTCCTACTTTTCTCCCTTGTTTATTTTCTTGTCCAGCCTGGTGATTTCTTTCTGTTGTTGTTCTGGAGATTGTTGTCATTTTTATCTCTACTTAGGATGTCCTTCAGCACTCCTTCTAAGGATGGTTTGAAGAATATGAATTTCTTTAGTTGTTCTTTGTCATGAAAGTATCTTGTTTCTTCATTAAGTTTGAAAGAGAGTTTTGCTGGGTATGTCAGTCTGGGTTGAAAGTTTTTTTCTTTTAGAGCTTGAAATACTTCACTCCAAGCTTGTCTTAACCTGAAGGTTTGTGCTGAGAAGTCTGCTGCAATTCTAATAGGCTTTCCTTGGTAGGTGAGTTGTGTCTTTTCTCTAACAGCTTTTAGTATTCTGTTTTTATGCTGTATGTCTGCAATCTTATTTATTATATGTCTGGGTGTAGGTTTATGTTGGTTATGACTCTGTGGCAATCTGTATGCCTCACTTATTTGTATATATGATTTTTGCCCCATGTCTAGGAAATTTTCTGCCATTATTTGTGTGAACAGCTTAGCTATATCCTTTGCAATGCCTCCTGTCTCCTCACTAATGCCTATTACTCTAACATTGTTTCTCCTGGCATCATCTTGTAGCTGTTGGATTTTCATTTCATGCTGCTTTGTTGTTTTTATAAGTTCTACTCTTTCAAGATCACTATTTGCAATCCTGTCCTCAAGGTCTGAGATTCTATCTTCAGCTTCATTTAAGTGACTTTGTAGGCTTTTAATAAAATTTTTTTCTTCTTCAATATCTCTTTCAATTTGTTTCGTAGATTCTGCTTGTTTTCTGCATTGTTCATTCCAAGTTGCAATCAATTTCCATTGCTCCTGTAGTTTCTTATCTATTTCTTCTCTAGCTATTTTGTGCAGCTCATTTACTAAGGTTGTTACTTTTGTCTTAAATAAGACATTATTTCTAATTTGAGTTCCTCCATAGCCTCATGGACTTGTTTCTTTACTTCATTTGATATCTTTTCAGAGATTTCTGGTGTATGAAATTTAGGGTCTTCTATTTTATTATCACCTGCACTTGCCCCTAATGGACTAGATGTTCAGGATTGCATTTTGCCTTTTCCTTTAGGCATTTTCACCTTTTGGGTGAATTTCTGGTCTTTCTATTCCAACAGTCACAAGTTTCTGTAGTGTGTGTTTCAGAGTTCTACTGTGTGGTTGATGTTTGTCAAATTGCTGTGTACCACCATGAAGAGCAGATCTATTCTCCTGAATTCCTCCTGCTGTGCCTGTTGGGTGAGTACTATATTCTTTTTGGGCTAACTAGCCCAGATATATTGATGTAGGGCAACTCTTAGTTCCTGCTGTTGTTATATCTTCAGGTTGTGGCAGGTCACCAGGTCTCCCTAGCTATAGTGTGTTAGCTAATGCCCTACTGTGTCACTGGGGGTCTCATAAGTTCTTTTAATTTCCTCTAAATTTGGGCAGGGTAATATTGGCACACTCCTCAACCTGTCTGATGTTCTCTGTGTGGGGCAAAGGGTTTACCTACTCTCTTGCTAGGTTAGCCAAGGTCTTACACTTGGAAGGAGTTTCAATTCTGTCCCTATTTACCCACTGCAGACCTCTATTTTGGGGGGCAAACTCACCACACTGGCTGGAGCCTGATGAAGTCTTCTGTGTGGGTGAGGGTTTCCTGAGCCTCTCATCAAGCCAGCATAGTAGTCCACTGCATTCCAATGTTCCTGGTGGAAGGGTGGGTCAGAAGCTGTGGTCCCAGGTAACTCACACCGGTGGCAGACTGCCTAGATGATCTTGGAGGAGGGGCAGGCCCAGCAGTGGCAGACCCAGGCACCTCAGGCCCTCCAGCACTGGTCCCCGCAATATTCTCTGTGGGCAAAGGGTGGGCCTAGCTCTCCTGAGCAGCCCCAGATCCCAGATGCCAGTCCTCGGATGTTCCCAGTCCAGAACAGGCCCTGCTCTCAGGTACAGGTCCTGTGATGTTCCCAGTCCCAAACAGGCCCAGCTTTCAGCTGCAGTGTGACGATATTCCCTGTGGGGGCGCCTAGCTCTCTTGAGCAGCCCAGTTCTCAGCTGTGTATCCTGCGATGTTCCCAGTGCCAAACATGCCCAGCTCTCAGCTGCTGGGCCGGTGATGTTCCCTGTGGGAGGAAGGGCAAGCCTAGCTCTGCTGAGCACCCCTGTCTCTCAGCTGCAGGTCCTGTGAGCAGGCCCAGCTCTCAGCTGCTGGGTCAGCGATGTTCAATGGTCAATCTTGGGTGCATGTGTGTACCGTGAGCACACGAGTTTAGGTGAATGTGTCTACAGGGGCAGTCCACGCAGCTACTTCACAAAAGCTCTGAGGCAAGTTGTGAAGTCACAGGCTGCAAAGGACTCTCTGGGTCCTTGCAGTGCCTTCTCAGTCAGATGCTTCTTACTTACACCTGCCCGCACCAGCAGGACTCAGCTGTCACTTTTCCATGCACTTTTTGACTTCATTGTTTGTGGTGAGAAGTCTGCTGTGATTCTGAGAGGCTTTCCATTATAGGTGATCTGTCTCTTCTAACAGCTTTTAATATTGTGCTCTTATGTTGGATTTCTGGGATGTTCATTATGTATGTCTGAGTTTAGTTTTATTTTGGCTATGGCTATTTGGAGTTCTATATGCTTCACTAATGCATATGTCAGTTTCCATTCTCATGTTTGGGAGTTTTAGCTATTACTTCTGTAAATAGCCTTTTGATATCATTTGTGTTGTCTCCTTTTTCATTTATCTGTATTAATCTTATGTTTTTTTTCTTTGCATCATCTTGCAACTGTTGAATTGTTATTTCCTGATTCCTTGTTATTTTAAAAGATCTTTCCTGTTCACTAGCTGTAATCTTGTCTTTGAGATCTGAAATTCTATCTTCACTTTTGTTGGGATGGTTTTACCAACTTTCAATGGAATTTTTGATTTCCTGTATATCTCTTTGAGTCTGCTTCATGCATTCTGTTTGCTTCTTACATTGTTCATTCAGGGTTTCCATCTTTTAGCATTGTTCCTCTAATTTTTTAATTATGTCTTCTTTAGATGTGTTCAGCATTTCTTTCACTACATTTATCATTTCTTCTTTTACCTGGGAGATTATTTCTGATTTGAGTTCTTTTATAGCTTCCCAGATTTATTTCTTTATTTCAGTTGTTATCATTTCAGGAATTTCAGGTGTATGGTTTCTATGTACATGGGTTGTAGGCTTACTTGGGATGGGCTGGATGTTTGAGATTACATTTTGATCTTTCATTTTGTCATTTTCCTATATTTCTGGTTTTCAAGCGATGTTCCAAAGCGTTCCCTGGGTGTTTTGGAAATCACTTCACTCACCCTCAGCTCCTGGGACTGAATGGAGGTTGCTGAGCATGACTCAGTAGGGCCAGTGAGACCTCTTGTGTCTCCTCTCGTGGTCTAGGATGCTGGTCAGGGTCCTAACCACTGGGAGCAATGGTCTAAAGCTCTCCCCCAGTGCAGGTTCACTGGAAATCACCTCATGCACCCTCAGGTCCTGGGGCTCAATGGAGGTGGCTAGGAATGGCCCAGTCAGGCCTATGGTACCTTTGGTGCCTCCTTCAGTAGTTCAGGAAGCAGGCCGGGGTCAAAACTGCTTGGATGAATGGTCCAAATATCTCCCTGAGTGAGTGCAAGCATGCTGGAACTCACTTCATGCACCCTAAGCTCCTGCGGCTCCACAACTGCAGTTTTGTTCATAAAGTCACTGCCTAACAACTCTGTCTTGAAAAGTTTTACCTATTCTATTTTCCAGCAGACTTAGTGCTTCTGTTTTAATATTTAGATCTTTGATACATTTTGATTTTATTTTAATGTGTATTGAAAGATATGGATATATGTTTAGCATACAGAATGCCAGTTTTCCCAGTACATTTGTTAAAGAGGCTATCTTTCAACCATGCCCGGCGGCCTTCTCTCAGTTCAGGAGGTGGAGGCTGAGCCGGGGACTGACAGCCCGGTACAATATAAGGGACCCCTGGGGCACCAGACGGTGGACAGGCACGAGGTTGCATGGACTCCGGTCCACCATGCCCAGCATCTGCTGTACAACTTAGGGAGCCAAGAGCCCATAGAGGAGAGTTAGGACCCTGCGAGGTGAGTCCTGCCACCCCAAGGCGGGCTCGTGGAGAGCCGGTGACCTGTGCTCCAGACAATTGAGCTTGGGCTAGCTACCAGGTCCCAGAAGCTCCACAGCCTTACTGCACCATGCCCAGTGGACTTCTCTCAATTCAAGAGGTGGAGGCCAACCTGGCGGCCTGACGGGCCAGTGTGAGCTGGCCTGGAGAGAGCTTAAAACCAACACTCCTGGTGGTTGAGATCATACTCACCCCCTAGGACATGGAACTGTGGCCTGAGGTTCCGTGGGCCCCAGTTCATGAGGCGCAGCTTCCACCTTTCAATTTAGGGAGCCAAGAGTCTGTAGGGGAGGCACCACTGTTCCAGCAACTGAGGGTGCAAGAGGTAATTCACCAAACATCCAGAGGAAGCTGTGGAACACCACTCAAAGCAAGGAAATATAGAAAAATGACAGAAGGAAACACCAAAAGTCAGGCTCAAAGCTCCAGCCTACCCCAAGAAAGCTTAGAAGCCATTTACATAGAAAAGAAGCCATACACCTGAAATGTCTGAAATGATATCAAATGAAAAAAGAGGCAACTAGGGAAAGCTATAGAGAAATTCAAATCAGAAATTCTTGCCCAAGTAAAAGAAGTATTGATAAAAATAGAGAAAGAAATTGTGAATGCATCTAGTGAAGACACAGTGAAAAAATTAGAGGAACAAAGCAAATGGATAGAATCCTTGAATGAACACTATAAGAAACAAACAGAATACATAAAGCAGATTCAAAGAGATATACAGGAAATCAAAAATGCTATTGAAAGCTGCCAAAACAGCCTCAATGAAAGTGAAGATAGAATTTCAGACCTCGAAGATAAGATTGCAGCTAGTGAACAAGAAACACAAGATCTTTTAAAAATAACAAAGAATCAGGAAATAACAATTCAATACCTGCAAGATGATGCAAAGAAAAATAACATGATTAATAAGGATAAATGAAAAAGAAGGGGACAGCACAAATGATATCAAGAGGCCATTTACAGAAGTAATAGCTAAAACTTTCCCAAAAATGAGAAGAGAAAATGACATTTGTATAAATGAAGCTTATAGAACTCCAAATTGCCATAACAAAAATAAAACTACACCCAGACACATAATAATCACCATCCCATAAATCCACCATAAGAACAGAATACTAAAAACAGAGAGAAAAGAAGGATCATGTATAAAGGAAAACCTATCAGAATCATGGCAGACTTCTCAACACAAACAATGAAATCAAGAAGAGCATGGAGTGAAGTATTTCAGATCTTAAAGGAAAACCACTTCCAACCCAGACTGACATACCGGCAAAACTGTCCTTCAAAATGGATGGAGAAATAAGATATTTCCATGACAAAGAACAGCTAAAGAACTTCATGAACACCAAACCAATCCTACAAAGAATACTGAAAGAGATTCTAGATACACATGGAATAAAACCACCAAGCAAGGCAGACAATTAAACAGAATGGAAAACTAAAGACACAACAGCAGAAAAATAACATGTCAACAATAAAACAATATATAGCAGTTACAATCATTAATCTAAATGGCCTCAACTCACCAATCAAAAGAAACAGACTGGTACAATTGATCAAGAAACAACATGCAACCATATGCTGTCTACAAGAAACCCATCTAACCCAAAAGGACACCCATAGACTGAAAGTGAAAGGATGGAAAATAATACTTCATGCAACAGGAAACCAAAACAAGGTGGGAGTAGCCATTCTGTTTGCAGACAATGTGAATTTCAAACCAAGAATGATCCAAAGAGATAAAGAAGGTCACTACATACTAGTTAGGGGAAAACTTCAAGAGACAGAGATAACAATCTTAAATATATATGCACCAAATTCCAGAGCAACCAGCTATATAAAGCAAATACTAACAGAAATGAAAAATCAAATAAGCAGTAACACAATTATAACAGGAGACTTTAACATGCCATTGACCCAAAGGGACAGATCAACTAGACAGAAAATCAGCAAAGACATAACAGAACTGAATCACACCTGTGAACAAATGGACCTGAAAGACGTATACAAAGTGTTCCATCCAACAGCATCAGAATATACAGGGGTCTCAGCAGTACAAGGGACATTCTCTAAAATAGACCATATACTAGCCCACAGAACATATTTAAGTAAATGCAAAAGAACTGAAATTATCCCATGCATGTTATCAGATCACAGTGCCATGAAACTAGAAATTAATGATAAAAGAAATTGCAAAACACATACAAACACATGGAAACTGAGTAATACACTCTTGAGCAATCAGTGGGTCACAGAGGAAATTAAAGAAGAAATTAAACAATATCTACAAGTAAATGAAAATGCAGACACAAATTACCAGATTTTGTGGGATGCAATGAAAGCAGTCCTAAGAGGAAAATGTGTTGCATTGAGTTCCCACATCAGGAAGACAGAACGAACACAAATAAACAACCTGATGCTACAACTCAAACTTCTAGAAAAAGAAGAGCAAGCCAAGCCCAAAGCCAAAAGAAGGGAGGAAATTATAAAGATCAGAGCAGAAATTATTGCAATAGAGATTAAGAAAACAGTACAAAGTATCAATGAATCAAAGAGT
>PVJX010042447.1:0-14141 GCA_004027295.1 Dolichotis patagonum
TTGTCCTCTTCTGATCTGCTCTGTACTGCCCCCTTTTGATTTATTCTCTTTTAAATAAAAAAAGTAAAAAAAAAAAGAAAAAGAAAAGCTTCCTTCCTGAATTTGTGGGTATTCAGTATTCTGTTTCAGCCAGGAAAAAATAACAAGACAAAATTTTATGCCAAAGAAGTGGTGTTATTGTTGTGATTGTACTTGACCTTGTAGTTCCGGAGCCTTTTGGACTAGCTTGTGGAAAGGGGAAGAATTGGGGAAAGTCTGGAGACACTGTCTGAAAATGTAGAACTGGAACACTTTAGGCTGTGCTGATGATGGGAGCAGAGGTGGCCCAATGATAAACTCTGGGAGCTACAAGCACCAAAAGTGCTGTACGGGTAGAGCAAGCAGACCCTTTTGGAGTCCACATCTTGCTGCCAATTGCTTTGCATCTTACTCATGCAGCTATAAGATATAATGTTTACCCCACTGGATTTGAGACTTGCTGTGTCCTATTCTCTTGTATCCCCCTTACGTTTACCTTTTAGAATAGCAAAATTTCTCTTGTTCCATTTTATGTTGTGTTTGGCATTCTATTCATTTGTACAGAGGCTCATAGCTAAGAATTTCAGCTCATAACTGGCTGTCTCCTAGGCATGATGGCACAGCAGAGGTGCATCTTAAAGAAAAACAGTTCATGGCAAGCAGAAGGCAGCAAAATCATCACAAAATGCTCTTTCTGTCAATTAATTCATGTAACACTCACACTCAGGGTGGGGCATCCTTAATCCTAGCACTATACCATGAATGAATTCAAGCATCATGTGTCCTCATGCCAGAATCACACATTCTACCTTTACCACTCCAGTAATCCCCACCTATGACTACATAAGTCTTTGGAGCAATTTCTACAGCAAAACATTACATTCAGTGTGGGCAAATCTGAGGTATCACCCAGATGGCTGAGGGACACTAAGATGGACAAGGCATATACACAGCTGTGTTTGAAGTCAGAAGACAGATAGCAACCAGAGAAGAAATAAAGAGAAGACAAGTGGAATTCACACATGGGTGGTGTCCCTCTCTGGGGGAGTGTTCCAGGAAACTTTATAAAGCAGAGATAACAAAAGGACAGCATAGACAGGATAATCTGAGTCTAGATGTTTAAAAAAGGTATTCACTGAGTCATATTGAGACTTCATCCCCATTCTGCTTCTTAATTACTCATTCATGTATCTTAGGGCATTTAACATATCATTTATTTTCTTTTTTTAAATTTTATTTAAAGAGAAAATAAAACAGGAAAGAGGGAAGTAACAATGCAGAATTCCAAGGAAAACATTAAAGAACAAAAAACACTGAAAAATCATTACTTGATAACTTACATACTGTCATCTAGGAAATAGTTGTTTAAGTTACAAAATTAAAACATGCAAAGTGAACATTCAAACAATGAGACTGTTAAAAGTTCTGCTCCATGATCTAACAAAAAAATGTGATATTGTCATTCATCTTACACACTTAACCATACATGCAATTTTATCCTGTAGAGCACTTCCTTTTCCACTCTTGTTGACAGTAGCCATTACACATTTTGGGTTTTATTACTCCTACATATCTTATTACTTTTTACACTAGAGACACAGTGTGATATTTATAAATATTATTCTTATTTATTTCACTCAGGAGGATGGTCTCAAGTTGTCTTCATTTACTTATGAAGGCCACAATTTCATCCTTCTTCATAGCTGAGTAATATTTCATTGTATAAAAATACCACATCTTTTTCATCCACTCTACAGTTGAAGGGCATCTTGCTTATTTCCAAGATTTAGCTATTACAAATTGTACTGCTATAAACATGAGTGCACATATATTACGGTGACATCACCTTTGCAGTTTTTCTGGGAAAATACCCAGGAAGAGGGTAGCTGGGTTGAATGGAGTTTCCAGCCCTAGTTTTCTGAGAATTCTCCATACTGATTTTCTTAGTGTTTGCACCAGTCAACACTCCCACCAACAGTGGAGAAGTGTTCCTTTTATCCTGCATCTTCGCAAACATTTGTTATCAGTTGATTTCTTGATGGCAGCTCTTCTTTCTGGAGTGAAATGAAATCTCAACATAGTTTTAATTTTCATTTCTTGACTGACCAGTGACGGTGACCATACCTTCATGTGTTTATTTGCCATTTGTATATCTTCGTCTGAGAACTGTGTGTTCATCTCAGATGCCCATTTTTGCAGAGGGTCTTTGAATTTGGGGGTCTTGATGTTTTTCAATTCTTTATATGTTCTTGATATAGATCCTTTGTCTGAGGGGTTGCTGGCTAAAATTCTTTCCCATTCTGTGGGTTTTCTTTTCACTCGGCTGGTGATTTCTTTTGAAGTGCAGAAACTTTTCAATAATATGAGATCCCAGTTGTTGATTCTCTGAAGGGTTTCCCTGGCAGTTTGAGTTTTGTTCATGAATTCTCTGCCTACTCCATGTCTCCAAGACTTCTACCTACCTTATCTTCCAGTAGATTTAGTGTTTCTCTTTTAATGTTGAGGTCTTTGATCCATTTAGACTTTAATTTTGTGCATGGTGATAGGCCTGGATCTAGTTTCAGTCTTCTGCATGTGGAGAGCCAATTTTTCAAGCATCATTTATTAAAACAGCTATCCTACTTCCAGTGAACATGTTTAGCCCCTTTGTCAAATATCAGGTGGCTGAGTATCTTTGCACTTGTACTTATATCATCTAATCTGTCCATTGGTCCTCAGGTCTATTTCTTTTCCAGTTCTATGCTGATTTTATCACTGTGGCTTTGTAGTACAATTTCAAGTCAGGAATTGAGATGCCTCCTGCCATGCCTTTATTTCCCAAAATTTAATTTGCTCTTCTAGTTTGTTCCATTTCCAAATGAATGTTAGGAGTGCTTTCTCTAGATCTGTAAGGTATGTTAATGGTATTTTGATTGGGATTCTGTTAAATCTGTATAACAGTTTTGGGAGTATGGCCATTTTTGCAATGTTAGTTCTTCCTAGCCAAGAGCAAGGAATATCTTTCTGTTTTCTAGTATCCTCTTTAGTCACTTTTTTTTAGTGTAGTATAATTTTCAGCATATAGGTTTTATACATTCTTAGGTTGATTCCTAAGTATTTCTTTTTTTTAGGTGTTTTGGTGAAGGGCGGTATTTCCATTATTACTTTCTCAGTGAATTTCTTGTTTGTGTACAGGAATGCTATTGATTTTTGAGCACTGACTTTGTATTCAGCTACACTTCTGAGTTTGTTTATTACTTGTAGTTGTCTTTTTTTTGTTAATTTGAAAGAGAATAAAACAAAAGGGGGCAGTACAGAGAAGATCAGAACAGGACAACATAGGCAAAACAGTACTTTACATTAAGACAACTGGACATCAACAGTAGCTAACACCATATCTCTTACTCTGCTATAGTTGAGCATAGTTTCAAATACAATAATATCAAACATAAGATAATAGTATAAAGCCATGCATAGAGTGAAAGAATTACAGGGCTTTCTGAAACAAATAACAGAAAATGATCAATGGATACTATAATATCTCATTTTCGATAAAAAAATTTGTTTGAACTATCATACATATTCAAATTCCAATAAGACACAATGTGATAGATAGAACCAACGGTAGTGGAACAAAAAAAAGCATGGTCGGACTTCTAAGAAGAATGATATTAAATCAGCAATAGCTGTCATAATGTTTTCTTCAAAACAGCTGTTCCTAACATCCACATGATATAGTCAAACACAGCAGGATAAAACCATTCCAACTGATGACTGAAAACTTTGAAAGACTTCAAAACTATGAGATGGGGACTCATGCTTACCATAAAGTCTTATATACTCTTATCAAATCTCATACTCGGGAGACTATATGGTATTTATCCTTGTGAGTTTGGTTTATTTCGCTTAAGAGAATGGTCTCAAGTCGTGCCCATTTATTTATAAATATCTCGATGTGATCATTCTTTATAGCTGAGTAGTACTCCATTATATAAAAATGCCACAACTTTTTATCCATTCCTCAGTTGATGGGCACTTAGGTTGCTTCCACGATCTGGCTCTTACAAATTGTGCTGCTATAAACATGGGTGCACATATATCACTGTGGTATGATGATTTCAGTTCTTCTGGAAATATGCCTAGAAGCGGAATAGCTGGGTCAAATGGGACTTCCAAACCCAGGTTTTTGAGGAATCTCCAGACTGACCTCCACAGTGGTTGCACCAGTCGACACGCCCATCAACAGTGTAGAATAGTTCCTTTTTCCCCACAGCCTCTCCAACACTTGTTGTTGGTAGTGCTTTCTATCTTGCTCATTATTTCTGGAGTGAGATGGAATCTCAGTGTGGTTTTAATTTGCATTTCTCTCATGACCAATGATGATGAACATTTTTTCATGTATTTATTTGCCATTCATATTTCTTCATCTGTGAACTGTATATTCATTTCAGATGCCCATTTTTGGATTGTGTCTTTGAATTTCAAGAGTCTGATTTTTTAAAAATTCTTTATAAGTTCTAGACAGAAGTCCTTTGTCTGAGGCACTGTCCATGAAGATATTTATGCAATTTGTGGGTTTTCTTTTCACTCTGCTGGAAACCTCTTTTGACATGCAGAAACTCTTTAATAAGATGTGGTCCCAGTTTTGATTCTGGGAAGTACTTCCTTTGTACTTCAGTTCTTCTTCATAAATTCTCTTCCTACCCCTATATCTTTGAGGTTTTTGCATACTTTGTCTTCCAGCAGTTTTAGTGTTTCTGTTTTAATATTTAGATCTTTGATCTATTTAGATTTTAGTTTAGTGTATGGTGATAGACATGGGTCTAGTTTTAGTCTTCTGCATATGGAGAGCCAATTTTTCCAGCACCATTTGTTAAAGAGATTGTCATTCTTCCAGCGAACATGTTTGGCAATTTAACAAATTTAATGTGGTTGAGTGAGTTTGCGGTTGTGGTTGTATCTTTCAACCTATTCCACTGATCCTCGGGTCTATTTCTATTCCAGTACCATATGAACTTTATCACTATAGATTTGTAGTATAATTTCAAGTTGGGGATTGTGATGCCTCCTGGCTTCCCTTTATTGTTTAGAATTGCCATTTCTATTCTAGGTCTCTTCTGGTTCCAGTTGAATTTTAGGAGTTATTTCTCTAGATCCATGATATATGTTAGTGTTATTTTGATTGGGATGTAGTTGAATCTGTATAGAAATTTTGGGAGAATGGCCATTTTTACAATGTTTGTTCTTTCTATCCATGAACAGGGAATGTATTTCCATTTTCGGAGGTCCTCTTCGATTTCCTTTTTCAGGGTATTATCATTTTCATTGTATAGTTCTTTTACTTCTTTTGTGAGATTGATTCCTAAGTATTTCATTTTTTTGGATGCTAGTGTAAAGGGTGTAGTTTCTCTTATTGCTCTCTCAGTACTTTTGTTGTTAGTTTATAGAAATTCTACTGATTTTGTGTATTGACTTTGTATCCAGTTACCTTGTTGAATTTGTTAATTATATGTAGGATTCTTTCAATAGAGTTTTGGGGCTCTTCTATGTAAAGTATCATGTCATCTGCAAATAATGATAATTTAACTTCCTCTTTTCCTATCATTACTCCTTTTATTTATCTTTCCTGTCTTATTGCTCTGGCTAGTATTTCCAGTACTATTTTGAATAGCAGTGGTGATAATGGACATCCTTGTCTTGTGCCTGATTTTAAAGTAAAGGCTTTCAGGTTTTGACCATTTAATATGATGCTGGCTGTTGGTTGGTCATAGATGGCCTTTACCATATTGAGATAAAGACCCTCTATTCCAATTCTCAGTAAGGTTCTTATCATGAATGAGTGTTGGACTTTATCAAAAGCTTTTTCTGCATCTATAGAGATGATCATGTGGTTCTTCCTTTTGGCTCTATTGATATGGTGGATTACAATTATTGTTTTTCATATGTTGAGCCATCCCTGCATTCCTGGGATGCATCCTACTTGGTCATGGTGTACAATCTTCTTGATGATTTAGTGCATCCTGTTTGCCAATATTTTATTGAGAATTTTTGCATCTATGTTCATGAGGGAGATTGGCCTATAGTTCTCTTCTTTAGTTGAGTCTTTCTCTGGTTTTGTTACTAGAGTGATATTTGCTTCCAGGAATGATTTAGGAAGAATCGCTTCCCTTTCAATTTCATTGAAGAGATTCAGGAGTGTTGGAGTTCAGTCTTCTCTGTATTTCTTGTAGAATTGTGCAGTGAATCCATCTCGGCCTGGACTCTTCTTTGTAGGCAAGGACTTAACTTACATTTTCAATTTCAGTAATAGAAATTGGGTTATTCAGCAGTTTTACATCTTCCTGATCCAGCTTTGGTAGTTCATATGTATCTAGGAATTTGTCTATTTCACGGTGTTATCAAACCTATGAGAGTAGAGGTTTTCAAAGTAGGTGTTGATAATCCTCTGTATTTCCACTGAGTGTGTAGTAATCTCATCTTTTTCATTTTGTATTGCATGAATTTGAGTTTTTTCTTTCCTTTTTTTTAATAAGACTGGCCAGGGGCTTATCAATTTCATTTATTGTTTCAAAGAGCCAACTCTTTGATTCATTGATCCTTTGTACTGCTTTCTTAGTCTCTATTGCATTAATTTCTGCTCTAATCTTTATGATTTCCTCCCTTCTTTTGGCTTTGGGCATGGCTTGCTCTTCTTTTTCTAGATGTTTCAGTTGTAGCATCAGGTTGTTTATTTATGTTCATTCCGTCTTCCTGATGTGGGAACTCAATGCAATAAATTTTCCTCTGAGGCCTGCTTTCATTGCATCCCACAAAATCCAGTAAGTTGTGTCTGTATTTTCATTTACTTGTAGATATTGTTTAATTTCTTCTTTAATTTCATCTGTGACCCACTGATTTCTCAAGAGTGTATTATTCAGTTTCCATGTGTTTGTAGGGTTTTTGTAATTTCTTCTATCATTGATTTCTAGATTCACAACACTATGATCCGATATCATGCATGGGATAATTTCAATTCTTTTGCATTTACTTATGTATGTTCTGTAGGCTAGTATATGGTCTATGTTAGAGAATATCCCATGTACTGCTGAGAAGGTGTACTCTGATGTTGTTGGATGGAACACTCTGTATACATCTATCAAGTCCATTTGTTCACAAGTCTGATTCTGTTCTGTTATATCTTTGATGATTTTCTGTCTAGTCGATCTGTCCCTTTGGGTCAATGGTGTGTTAAAGTCTCCTGTTATCATTGTTTTATTGCTTATTTGATTTTTCTTTTCTGTTAGTATTTGCCTTATATAGCTGGGTGCTCTGGAATTTGGTGCATATATATTTAAGATTGTTATCTCTTCCTCTTGAAGTTTTCCCCTAACTAGTATGTAGTGACCTTCTTTATCTCTTTGGATAATTCTTGGTTTGAAATTCACATTGTGTGCAAACAGGGTTGCTATTCCTTCTTTTTTTTGGTTTCCTGTTGCATGAAGTATTGTTTTCCATCCCTTGACTTTCAGTCTATGAGTGTCCTTTTGGGTTAGATGGGTTTCTTTTAGACAGCATATGATTGGATGTTGTTGCTTGATCAATTCTGCCAGTCTGTTTCTTTTGATTGGCAAGTTGAGGCTATTTACATTTATGGTTGTAACTGTTATATATTGGTTTATTGTTGACATGTTATCTTTCTGCTGTTGTGTCTTTAGCTTTCCATTCTGTTTAATTGTCTGCCTTGCTTGGTAGTTTTCTCCTGTGTATATCTAGAATGTCTTTGAGTATTCTTTGTAGGGTTGGTTTGGTGTTTCTGCAAAGTTCCTGGTCCCAAAGAGACCTGGCCAAGGTGCCAGTCTCCACAATATTTCCAATCCAAAGAGCCCAGACCACTCTGCGTGTCCCGGAGTTTCAGGTCACACATAGTCAGGCCACGATGCTGGTCTCTGTGAGATTTCCTGGGGGTGATGGGCAGGCCTACCAGTCCCAAACAGATGCTGGTCTTCGCAGACTTTCAATCGAAACAGCCCAGGCCACTCTGCGGGTCCCGGAGTTTTGGGTCTCACTGAGTCAGGCCGTGATGCTCCATATCATTTATTTTCCTCAAATACAAAACACAGGTATATGCCTGTCATGCTCATCACTGCCAGTCATGCAGTTCAGGGCCAAAGTGATTGCCTAGTCCTAGGCTCAATTCCTGGGAGCAAAACACAAGTAATCGCGATATCCTGCCAAAAGTCTTCTGATCAGGAGTAAATGGATTCACAAATCAGGGCCTGTGCAGCAGATGAACAGTGTACATGTTATGGATTAAAAACTGAAGTAGTCAACTGACTGCCAGCTGGATTGCATCTCCATGCTGCTGAGCATAGGTGATTCAGCTGAGGAAAGTTGCCAGCATAAATGGAGATGTGGAAAAAGAGAAGTTAGTGCACTGAGGTGTTAGTGCATTGAGGGATTGTGGGTTCTCCTATGTGTTGCTGCTTGAGCTGTTAGTTTCTCCTGGAGAAGCACTGGTCCTCACACAGAGCATTACTTCCTGGCTCTGGAGAGAAAGACATGTGCTGCATGATCTCCAGGATGGAATCATCACACTGGCTTCCTGGCATGTGCTCAACTGTGCTTGTTGTCAGAGGAGCTTGGGGCCTCCATGTTGCTGAGGATTGCTGTGCTGCTTTTCAGGACAACCCTGGTCTTTCTTGTTAGTGTGAGTTCTCGGCTCCAGCATACAACACTTGACCTATCAGCACAGCTCTTTCACCCTGCTGGCATAGACTTTCTAGTTTCTACTGCTGACCTTTGGGCCTTACCAGCATGGATCTGTAAAAGACACTGGCATGAGTCCTTCTTGTGGGCTCTAGAACTCCAGTATGACTCATGGGAGGGAATGTCATGAGCTCTGGGTTTTCATCTGGACTCATGTGGGACAATGCTGTGTGATTCAGGCCCTTTGATGAATATTCTGCCTTTAGTGTTGTGGATAGATTTCCTGAATTAACTTTTGTTAACCCTGGTGACCATCATAATAATATTATAAACTCCATGTCCTGATTCTAATTGTTCTGTGTACAACCCCTGACTACAACAATACAATATATTTAAATACAATAAAACAGAACATACAAAGATATATCTTTATGTGTTTTAACTCACACCTGAACAACCCCAAATGTTTCAAATTTACTGTAAGTTTAAGCAATATTTATGCAAATGTATTTTCATGGAAGCATACAAACACAAATGATAATTTTTTAATATATCTGAAAGGCCGCCTTTGGCAGGGTGAGGAGAGCAAAGGAGAAAACATGACATTAATTAAACAGGTAAATATAACCCATGTGTTATAGTGCACACCTTTTTTTCAGCACTCTGACAGGCTGACGCACTATGATAACAACATTGAGCTCAGCTTGGGCAACTTACTGATGTGGAGAAATCTTGTACTAAAATATAAATTTAAAGATGATCCAGGGATGTAGTTTGGTGAAAAAGCCCTGTTTTCAACTCTTAGTAGAAAAATCACCATCATCATCATCTAAAATTCAACTGGAACCTGTACAACAAAGACTACTGGGGAGGCAGTTACATTTCTGCCTAGTAGAGTGAACAACGATTCAGGGTAGGGTTAGTAAAGGAGAGAAATTAACAAGTTATGTGAGGAAGAAAGAAATTAGGCATAAAAAGGCAAAGAAAGTAAAAGAGGTGAAAGATATCATGGTTTTACAAATCAATAACTTCCATGAATGCACCACCACATTTATAACATCTTTCTTACATTCACCGCAATCAAGACAAGTCTCAAAGTTAGCACAAGCTGGTTGTGTTTCAGAGCTGGCTATCAGAACATGGTCCTGAAGAACATGGTGAAAGACTTGGACAGCCAAAAAGCAAGCCCAGCTTGGGCTGTCATGTGTCTAGGGTACCAGTGGGACCTTTAATTAAAGATGAACACCAGGCTGCTTGCTGTGTGCAGGTGAATGATAAGAGAAAGACTTTCTTCTGCAGACCAGTTTGGGACTTTTCTGAACACAAAAATAATAATGACAGCTGTGAAGACTGAGGGTCTCTCTCGCAATTGGCAGGGGTTGAAGCACTGTGAAAGTACAGATTCTTGTGGTATATTAAGAAGAAAACCCTAGGAAACAATTTGAGAAGTGCCAGATAGACAGGCAGAAACACTGGGGTGTCAACATGAACGTGGTCAATATTTCTGTTAGTCAAGTTTCTGTCACTATAAAAAATAAATGAGATAATAAATTTATAAAGCATAATAGTTTATATTGTGATGTGGTTGTGGAGGTATCAGTCCAGGATCAGTGTGCCCTGTTCTTTTAGACTTGTGGTAGTCATCAAGTTACAGAGGGAGGGAGAAGAGGAAATAAAAAGAATGAAGACAATTTAAATATACATATGATGAGCACATGTATATGATTTACGTAATCACTATGCACTGTAAAAATGTGAGATAGAAACAGATAGAGAAAAATCACTACCTATCTGGTAGTCTATGTGTATGCTATATTTTGTTTATTTTTTCAAATCTTATTTAAAGAGAAAACACAAAAAAATCCTAACCAAACAAAACAGAAAAAGGGTAGCAACAATACAGAATTCCAAAGGCAAAAAATAAAAGAACAACAAAACAAAAACAAAAACAAAAACACTAAGAAAACACCACTTGATAAGTTACATATTGTCATCACTGGAAATAGTTATTCAAGTTACAAAATTAAAGCATACAAAGTAGACATTGAATCAGTGAGACTGTTAACAGTTCTGCTCAACAATCTAACAAAAACAGTAATATGGTCATCTATCTTACACACTTAAAGATACATCCATTAATATCCTTTAGAGCATTTTCTTTTCCTCTCTTTTTTAATGTATATTTTTTTAAATTTTATTTTAAGGGGGCTATAGTTAAACACAATAAAACAGAACAGAATGGGACATAAGAAAGCATAAATTTGAAAGCTAGACAACCAGAGATCCTCACTATCTGTCACATTTTCTCTTGTTTTCTTCCAAATGGTTATCCTTATATTGCATATGGGGAGCTCATACTAAATAACATAGCCAATCTTTTCACAAGATGTGTAGTTACTCCCTTCACCTCCAGGAAGTCTCACAGAGACCAGCGTCGCAGCCTGTCTGTTTGGGAACCGAACCTCTGGGACACGCAGAGTGGCCCGGGCTGCTTAGATTGAAAGTCTGCACAGACCTGCATCTTGGCAAGACTGTTTGGGACTGGTAGGCCCGCCATTCATCCACAGGGAACTGCCTGGAGACCGGCATCTGGGCCAGGTCTGTTTGGGCCAGTAGCCCCGCCCTTCACCCCCAGGAAGTCTCCCAGAGACCAGCATCACAGCCTGTCTGTTTGGGACCCAAACCTCTGGGACCCTCAGAGTCGCCCGGGCAGTTTGGATTGGGGATATTGTTGAGGCTGGCATCTTGGCCAGGTCTGTTTGGGACCGGGAACCTTGCAGTAACCAGCATTTTGGCCTGACTCTTTGGGACATGTAGGCCCACTCTTCACTCTCAGGGAACTGCCTGGAGACCTGCCTGGGACAAAGCACAGTAGCCTGGCCTGCCTGAGATTCCACAGGCTCCGGGCTGACCACACCCAGCATTCACATTATAAATTAGAGAGCCAGGAGCCCACAGAGGATAGTTAGGACCCTGTGAGGAGGCCAAGAGCCTGTGCAGGAGCCACTGCCCCTCCAGGAACTGAGGGTGTAAGAGGTAATTCGCCAAACATGCAAAGAAAGCTTTAGAACACCGCACAAAGTAAGGAAATACAGAAAAATGAAAAAAGGAAAGACCAAAAAGCAGGCTGAAAGCTATATCCCTCCCCAAGAAAGCTTAGAAACCGTGTACATAGAAGAAAAAAGAAGCCATACACCTGAAATGTCGGAAATGATATCAAATGAAATAAATATGCAAATACGGAAAGCTATGGAGAAATTCAAATCAGAAATACTTGCCCAGGTAAAAGAAGAATTGATAAAAATAGTGAAAAAAATAGTGAACACATCTAGTGAAAACACAGCTAAAAAATTAGAGGAACAAAGCAAACAGATAGGATCCCTCAAAGAACAATATAAGAAACAAATGGAATGCATAAAGCAGATTCAAAAAGATATACAAGTAATGAAAAATTCTATTGAAAGCTGTAAAAACCACCTCAATGAAAGTGAAGATAGAATTTCAGACCACGAAGATAAGATGGCAGCCAGTGAGCAGGAAAGACAAGATCTTTTAAAAATAACAAAGAATCCGGAACTAACAATTCAACACCTGCAAGATGATGCAAAGAAAAATAACATAAGATTAATAGGGATAAATGACAAAGAAGGGGACAGCCCAAATGATATCAAGAGGATATTTACAGAAGTAATAGCAGAAAACTTCCCAAACATCAGAAGAGAAACTGAGATCTGGATAAGTGAAGCATACAGAACTCCAAACAGCCGTAACCAAAATAAAACTACACCCAGACACATAATAATCACCATCCCAGAAATCCAACATAAGAATAGAATAGTAAAAACTGTTAGAGAGAAAAGAGAGATCACCTATAAAGGAAAACCTATCAGAATCACGGCAGACTTCTCAACACAAACAATTAAATCAAGAAGAGCATGGAGTGAAGTCTTCCAGATCCTAAAGGAAAACCACTTCCAACCCAGACTGACATGCCCTGCAAAAGTGTCCTTCAAAATGGATGGAGAAATAAGATACTTCCATGACAAAGAACAGCTGAAGAACTTCATGAACACCAAACCAACCCTACAAAGAATACTGAAAGACATTCTAGATACACACGGGAGAAAACCACCAAGCAAGGCAGACAATTAAACAGAATTGAAAGCTGAAGACACAACAGCAGAAAAATAACATGTCAATAATAAACCAATATATAATAGTTACAACCATTAATGTAAATGGCCTCAACTCACCAATCAAATGAAACAGACTGGCAGAATGGATCAAGAAACAACATCCAACCTTATGCTCTCTACAAGAAACCCATCTAAGTCAAAAGGACACTCATAGACTGAAAGCCAAGGAACAGAAAACAATACTTCATGCATCAGTAAACCAAAATAAGCAGGAGTGGCAATCCTGTTGGCAGATATTGTGAATTTCAAACCAAGAAAATCCAAAGAGATAAAGAAGGTCACTACATACTAGTTAGGGGAAAACTTCAAGAGGAAGAGATAACAATCTTAAATATATATGCACCCAATTCCAGAGCGCCCAGCTATATAAAGCAAATACTAACAGAAATGAAAAATCAGATAAGCAATAATACAATTATAACAGGAGGCTTTAACACACCATTGACCCAAAGGGACAGATCAACTAGACAGGAAATCAGTAAAGACATAACAGAACTGAATCACACCTGTGAACAAATGGACTTGATAGATGTATACAGAGTGTCCCATCCAACAACATCAAAATACACCTTCTTCTCAACAGTACATGGGACATTCCCTAAAATAGACCATATACTAGCCCACAGAACATATTTAACTAAATGCAAAACAATTGAAATTATCCCATGCATGTTATCGGATCATAGTGCTGTGAAACTAGAAATTAATGATAAAAGAAATTGCAAAAAACCTACAAACACATGGAAACAGAATAATAGACTCTTGAGAAATCAGTGGGTCACAGAGGAAATTAAAGAAGAAATTAAACAATATTTACAAGTAAATGAAAATACAGACACAACTTACCGGATTTTGTGGGATGCAATGAAAGAAGTCCTGAGAGGAAAATTTATTTCATTGAGTTCCCACATCAGGAAGACAGAATGAACACAAAGAAACAACCTGATCCTACAATTCAAACATCTAGAAAAAGAACATCAAGGCAAGCCCAAAGCCAAAAGAAGGGAGGAAATTATAAAGATTATAGCAGAAATTAATGCAATAGAGACTAGGAAAACAGTACAAAGGATCAATGAATCAAAGAGTTGGTTCTTTGAAAGAATAAATAAAATTGATAAGCCCCTGGCCAACCTTATTTAAAAAAAAGGAAAGAAAAAACTCAAATTCATGCAATAAGAAATGAGAAAGTGAAATTACTACAGAATCAGTGCAAATACAGAAGATCATCAACACCTACTTTGAAAACCTCTACTCTCATAGGTT
>PVJX010042448.1:0-14141 GCA_004027295.1 Dolichotis patagonum
GTGCTGAGCCAACCAGTAACCAGCCTGCTGCCCTGGTAAGTGACTGTAGTCTGGCAAGCCATGGCCACCCCAGGGCAGGGAAACAAGAAGTAACAGCGTTTCCTGAGATCCACGCCATGTTGGAACTTAGGGTGCTGAGCCAACCAGTAACCAGCCTGCTGCCTACTGGGGCGTGGGCTTAGAATCAAACATACCCCCCCCCCCAGTTAACAATTGGGATCCAGGGATCTGGGTATCTCTTAGTAGGTGACCATATTTGGTACAGCAAGTCAGGGGAGTTTCCTTCTACTATCTCTGAAGGCAGATATTTTTATCGCCATTTTGCTTTGTCCTGATTAATGGTGTTGCTCTATTCAATATTCTGTTTGGATGTGTTCTATAATGTTGTGTATTTCTTTTGATTTTGCTGTACCTAATAGAAGAGCAACTATTTTGAAGATAACAAGATATACAATGGTGCCTATTATTGTTGTCCTGGTGACCTGGTGTGATGTTCTGTGCCAATTTCACTATACTGTCTCAATTGGCTTTATTCTTTGTTTTGTTGTATATTACTACCTCCAAGTTATTCAAAATTAAATAAAAATAAAACAATAGAATATGAGAAAACAAGGTAACAAAATACTTCCAAAAATTCCCAACTCCATCAAAGCTGATCCATGTGACATGGATGACGAGAAACTCAAAAACAAAACAACAGAATTATATAAGGTGATTAAAAAGGAAATAACAACAACAAAACAGATCAATAAGGTACTGAACAAGCTGAAACATGATATAACTAAACAGATAATGTACTTAAAAAGCAAAAGGAGGAAAAGAAAGGATATAACAGCATGTATGTTTAAGTGTGTGGGATTGATAACCATATTACCAAGTTTTTGTTGGATTGTTGAACAGAACTGTTTGCAGCCTCACTGTTTGTTCACTTTGTATGCCTGAATTTTGTAACATGAACAACTATTTCTAAGAAGACAATATATAATTTATCAAGTAGTGATTTCTTAATGTTTTTTTTGAAATTCTGTATTATTTCTACCCTTTTATCTGTTTTGCTTTTTTTCTCTTTAAATAAAATTTAAAAAAAGATTAGAGCAGAAATCAATGCAATTGAAACTAAAAAAAATAAAGAATTAACGAGTCAAAAAGAAGATTTTTTGAGAGAATAAACAAACTTGATAAACCTCTAGCTAACCTTATAAAGAAAAAGAAAGAAAAAATCCAAGTTCATGCAATAAAGACTGAAAAGAGGGAAATTACTACAGATCCCATGAAAATTCAAAAGATCATGAACACTTACTTTGAAAATCTCTACTCACACAGAGTGGAAAACACAGAGGAAATGGACAGATTTGTAGAAACATATGAACTACCAAAACTCAACCAAGAAGATATAGCAATTTGGATAACCCAATATCAGCTATTGAAATTGAAATCATAATAAAAAACATACCAACAAGGAAAAGCCCAGGTTCTGATGGATTCATGGCTGAATTCTACAAGAAATATAGAAAAGATCTGATGCCAACACTCCTTAAACTCTTCAATGAAACTGAAAGAGAAACAGTCCTCCCTAACTCATTCTTGGAGGCAAGTATCACTCTGATACCAAAACCAGAGAAAGACCCAACCAAAAAGATGAAGTATAGGCTAATCTCACTAATGAACACTGATGCAAAGATTCTCAATAAAATACTGGCACAGAGAATGTGGCAAATAATCAAGAAGAGTATATATCATGAACAAGAGGGATTTATTCCAGGACTGCAGGAATGGTTTTACATATGCAAATCAATAAATGTGATATACCACATCAACAGAGCCAAAAACAAAAAGCACATGACCATCTCAATAGATGCAGAAAAAGCTTTTGATAAAGTCCAACACATGTTCATGATAAAAACCCTTCAGAAACTCAGAATCAAGGTGTCTACCTCAATCTTATAAAGTTCATCTATGACAAACCAACAGTCAACATTACACTAAATGGACAAAAACTGAAAGATCCCATGAAGATTCAAAAGATCATGAACACCTACTTTGAAAATCTCTAACTCACACAGAGTGGAAATTGAAATTTCCACTCTAAAATCAGGAATAAGACAAGGATGTCCACTATCCCCACTCCTATTAAAATCAGGAACAAGACAAGGACGTCCACTATCATCACTTCTATTGAATATAGTTCTGGAAATACTAGCCAGGGCAATAAGACAAGAGAGAGAAATAAAAGGAATAAAAATAGGAAAAGAAGAAGTTAAATTATCACTATTTGCAGATGACATGATATTCTACATAGAAGACCCCCAAAACCCCATTAAAGACTACTAGAAGTAACACACAAATTCAACAGTGTAGATGGTTACAAAGACAACTCTCAAAAACCAGTAGCATTTCTGTACACAAACAAAAAACTCCATGAGAGAGAAAATATGGAAATATTGTCATTCATAATAGCATCTAAAAAAATGAAATACTTAGGAAGCAACCTAACTAAGAATGTAAAAGACCTATATGATGAAAATTACACTACTCTAAAAAAGGAGATTGAAGAGGATATTAGAAAATGGAAAGATATTCCGTGCTCTTGGCTAGTAGGAACCAACATTGTGAAATGGCCACAATCCCAAAACTGTTGTACAGATTTAATGCAATCCTAATCAAAATACTATTATCATACCTCTCAGATCTAGAGAAAACACTCCTAAAATTCATTTCTAAAGAGAAGAATCTGAGAATAGCAAAGGCAATTCTGGACAATGATGACAAGGCAGGAGGCATCTCAATTCCTGACTTGAAACTATACTACAAAGCTACAGTGATAAAATCAGCATGGTACTGGTGAAAAAATAGACCTCAGGATCAATGGAACAAACTAGAAGATGCAAGCACAACTACAAGGACACTCAGACACCTGATATTTGACAAATGAGCTAAACATGTTCACTGAAGAAAGATAGCCTCTTTAATAAATGGTGTTGGAAAAATTGGCTCTCAACTTGTTGAAGACTTAAACTAGATCTGTGCCTATCACCATGCACAAAACTAAAGTCTAAGTGGATCAAATACCTAAACATTAAAATAGAGACACTAAATCTACTGGAAGATAAGGTAGTTAGAAATCTTGGAGTCATAGGGATAGGCAGAGTATACATGAATAAAACACAAACTGCACAGGAAACACTTCAAAGAATCAACAACTGGGATCTCATATTATTGAAGTTTTTGCACCTCAGAAGAAATCACCAACAGAGTGCAAAGAAAATCCACAGAATGGGAAAGAATTTTAGCCAACAACCCCTGAGACAAAGGACTTATATCTGGAACATATAAAGAACTGAAAAACATCAAGCTCCCCAAATTCAAAGACCCTCTCCAAAAATGGGCATCTGAGATGAACATACAGTTCTCAGATAAAAATATACAAATGTCAAATAAATATATGAGGAAATATTCACCATCACTGGTCATTTGAGAAATGCAAATATAACAGCACTGAGATTTCATTTCACCCCAGAAAGAATGGCTACCTTGAAGAAATCAACTGATAACAAATGTTGCTGAGGATGCGGGGGGAAAAGGAACACTTCTCCACTGTTTGTGAGAGTACAGACTGGTGCAACCACTGTGGAAATCAGTATGGAGATTCCTCAAAAAACTAGGATTAGAAGTTCAATTCAATCCAGCTATTCCCCTCCTGGGTGTTTTCCCAGAAAAATTGAAAAGGTCTTGTTTCAGCAATATATGTGCACTTATGTTCATAGAAGCACAGTCTGAGACAGCTAAATCTTGGAAACAACCAAAATACCCATTAACCACAGATTGGATGAGAAAAATGTGGTATTTTTATACAATGGAATACTATTCAGCTATGAAAAGGATGATCTTCAGGCCTTTATAGGTAAATGGAGGCAACTTGAGAATTTTCTCATTAGTGAAACAGACAAGACTCACATTAGTAAATATCACATTGTGTCTCTAGTGTAAAAAATAATAAAAAGTGACAGAATAACGGGGTCCAAAAAGTAGAATAGTTATTGTAAAAGTGAAAGGGAAGGAAAGTGCTCTAAAGGATATGATGGTATGTATAGTGTGTAAGATAGATGACCATATTACTAAATTTCTGTTAGCTCATTGAACAGAAGAGTTTGCACTATCAATGTTTGAGTGTCTAGCCATTTTTAATGCTTTGATTTTGTAATGTTAACAATTATTGTTAAGATGACAATATGTAGTGTATCAACTAGAGATTTTATGATGTTAATTTGTTTTTGAGTTCCGTATTCTACATTTTTTCTCATTTTCTCTATTTTGATTTTTAAATTTTCTTTTCTTTCTTTCTTTAAATAAAGAATTTTAAAAAAGTATCAAAAGCATTCCTTCACAGCTCTTTCTGCCCATGTTGTTTAAATTAAAGCCCATTCCCTTGATCCCCCCATACTTCTTTCATATATTTTCCATTGCATTCACTGTTATCCACTATCTTACTGATCTGGGATAGTAGGAAGGATCAGGATTATTCCTCAACTTGTGCTGCATTGTGTAAGGCAGATGTTCTCACATGCTCTGCTGAAGCATCCCTTCAGGGCAGGGAGAGTCAGTGGGACCCTCTTTCTCCCAAGAGGAACTCTGGGTGACAAGGGACACAGAGGTCCAAGCCTTTTAGAAGTGCAAGGTTTGCTGCTCACTTCAAAAACACTGGAGCGATCACTTTTACTCTGTTTCATGGTACATCTTGATTAATTTTAGTGCAACACAATATTTTCAGTATTTACCTGTTGACCCCATACTCTGGTAGTAATAGTGCTCTCAGAGGCTGGATCCTATTTATCTTATGTTTTGTCTGGATAGAAGAACACTCTAATCTGAGAAACACAAAGATAAATGTGCACATGTGCACATGTGTGTGTGCATGTGCGTGTGTTTTTTGTGGTGCTTTTTATTCCACAAGTGCTAGCTACTTTTTCAGCTTAAAAACAAAATGAAATACTCTTCTGTCTAGGAGCTTGCTTAAACAATTTAACAAGGTCAATTTGCCTGGTAGCCTGGATATTTGAAATTCTTATTCAGGGTTATGTTGCATGAAAGACAAATATTTGATAAGGAAGAGTTGTAAGATTACCAATCAATAAATAATTGCTAAATAAACATATGATGAAATAAATTTCATAGGGATTAAAAAAAACAAAAAGTTGTTAGTCAAAGTAGAAATGAATATTAATAAAACAACAGAGGAAAGTTTTTCTAAACTTTCCTAAAAATAATAGAAGACGTGGCAGAAGATTGCCTAGCATACTAGAAGCCTTAGGTTTGATTCCCAGCCAAGCAGGAAGAAATCATTTTAACCACACTTTACTGTTATTTTGGTGCTAATTTGACACTAGATAAATAATTGTACTCAATAATTTTTTAAATCTTTATATACATAACAAAAATATTAATACTTAAGAAGACAATTTTATAGATGATATAATGAAGGATTTACATTGTGAAAACATGGTTCAAAAATGCATGAAAAGCATTTAATTCTGTTGGTGTTCACAAAAATGTAAATTAATTCTAAAAATCCTTGAGTGAATTGTCTTTTTGGTGCCAGGTATCAAACTCAGCACCTTGTACTTGCCATTATTCTTTTCATATAAATATGAAAAGAATTTGAAAAAAATGCACTGAAATACAGAAACTTTAAAAAAATTTTATTTTAAAAATAAAAAGACAGAAAAATCAAGAAACAAACAAAAAACAATCACAAAAGCAAAATGACAACAACAGCAACAACAACAAACAATGGTGATGTAGAATTTCAAAACAAAATGGTAATAATTTAGCAATGGTTGATATAGTGTGCATTGTTATCCTTAAAGTAATTGCTAGGGCTACCAGATACAGGCATGCAAGATTGATCAAACAGCATAATTTCTCTTTGAACAGTTTCTGTCCCTTTTACTATATGTACTGTAACTTTTGGATCTTATTTACTCTTTCAGTTTCTTATGCTAGTGAGACAATGCAGTATTTACAAATGCAAGTCTGATTTATTTCACTTAAGAGTATGGTTTCTCTTTGTATCCATTTACCTATAAAAGCCTCGAAGTTATTATTATTTATGGCTGAGGAGTATTCCATTATATAAACATACCATATATTTTTTGTCCATTACTCAGCTGATGGGCACTTGGGTTGTTTCCAAGATCTGGCTATTACAAATTGTACTACTATAAACATGGGTGCACATATATTATGGTAGTGTGATGTTTCCCATTCCTCTGGGCAAAATACAGAGAAGAGGAATAGTTGGGTCAAACTGGACCTCTAATCCTAGCTTTTTGAGGACTCTCCACACTGGTTTCCACAGTGGTTGCACCATTCTACACTCCCCCCAACAATGGAGAAGTGTTCACTTTCCCCCACAGCCCTACCAGCATTTGTTACTGGTTAATTTCTTGATGTTAGTCATTCTTTATGGAGTGAGATGGAACCTCAGTGTTGTTTTAATTTGCATTTCTTGAATGACCAATGTTGTTGAACATTTATTCATATATTTATTTGCCATTTGTGAAATACAGAAACTTTTGTGGGGCAGCATAAGTCATTTTGGAAAGTCAGATATGATTTAGTAATCTAAAAATATTCATTTTCTTTCTTGTAATAATTTTTTCTAGACAAATTGTCTTTAGGAAAACTCTCAATGCATGTAAAGTAATTGTTTAGGGCTGGAGATGTTGCTCAGTGGTAGAGCACTTAACCAGCATGCATGAGGCCTTGGGTTTGATCTTCAGCACTGAAGACAATTATTTACAATAACTGGAAAGTTACTTATATTACCTAAAACTGAAAACCAGAATATCTAATCTCAGAAAGGGCTGTCTGGGCTTGGTGGAACAAGGCTTTAATCCTAGCACTCTGGGAGGCTGAGTCAGGAGGGTAAGAAACCCAAATCCAGTCTGGGAACTTAGTGACTTAGTGAAACCCTGTGTTACAATAAAAATGTAAAGAAAGCATAGAGGATGTAGCTCAGCTCAATGTGAAGGCCATCGGCTCAATCCCCAGTACTAGGGTGAAAAAAGAGAAGAAAAGTTAATGACTCAAATGGAATACTATGTATGAAACACAGGGTGTTTATAAAGAGTATATATAATGTTTACTGAGAAGTGATAATTGAAAAGAATCAAGATATCAACTGGTATGATTGATGCTTACTACATTGTGATTCTTAAGATTGAAGAGTAACCTACCAAGATTCACCAAGATTTTAGATTTTTGATCTATTTTGACTTTAGTGTAGTGCATGGTGGTAGACATGGGTCGTGTTTTAGTCTTCAGCATATGGAGAGCCAGTTTTTCCAGCACCACTTGTTAAAGAGGTGATCTCCCTTCCAGTAAACATGTTTGGCTCCTTTATCAAAGATAAGATGGTTGAATTTGTTTGTAGTTGTGTTTGTATCTTGTAACTGGTTCCACTGATCCTCAAGCCTATTTTCTTCTCAGCACCATGCTGCTTTTATCACAGTAGCTTTGTAATATAATTTCAAGTCAGGGACTTTGATGCGTCTTGCCTTGCCTTTGTTGCCCAAGATTGCTTTTATTATTCGAGGTCTCTTCTGCTTTCAAATGAATTTTAGAAATGTTTCCTTCACTTCTTTGAGAATGTTAATGGTACTTTGATCAGGATTGCATTAAATGTGTACAACAATTTTGGGAGTATTTACATTTTCACTATGTAGGTTCTTGCTATCCATGAACAAAGGACATCTTTCCATTTCCTGATATCCTTGTCAATATCTTTTTTCAGAGCACTGTAATTTTTGATGTATAGATCTTTTAGTTCCTTTGTTGGATTGATTCCTACATATTTCATTTTTTTGAATGCTATTATGATGGGTGTGGTTTCCCTAATTTTTCTCTCTATGAGTTTGTTGCTTGTGTTCAAGAATACTATTAATCTTCGAGTGCTGAATTTATATCCAGCTATGCTACTGAATTTGCTTATTAATTCTAGAATTCTTTTGTTGGAGTTCTTGGGGTCTTCTATGCAGATTATCATGTCACCTGTAAATAATGATAACTTATTTCAACATTTTTATTTTAAAACAAAAAAGAATAAAAACAATGATACAGAATTTCAAAATAAAACAAGAGGAGATGAATAGTGGTTAATATATTGTGTATTGCTATCTTTAGTTGTTCAGATTACAAGATATATACATGAAAAAAGTGATCAAACAATTGAACAATGAAAGCACAAGCTCCTCTTTTTGACACACTAACAGAGATTAGTAGCATAGTTATCTATCTTGTATATAAATATATATGAATATATAGACATACAAAAAATCTTTTCTCTTATTTTTTTTTTCTTCTTTCCCTTATCCCAGGTGATCTTTCCTTTTGAGCAGTTTCTTTCCCGTTCACAGTATCTACTGCACACTTTTTATCTTATTTACTCTTTCAGTTTTTTGCATTAGCAAGACAATATGGTATTTACACCAGCTAGTCTGATTTATTTCACTTATGAGTATGGTCTCAATACTGATAATTTAACTTTTTGCTTTCCTACCCTTATTTCCTTTATTTTTGTTTCTTGTCTAATTGCTCTAATGTTTCCAAAACTACAGTGAATAGGAATGGTGATAGTGGATATCCTTGTATTGTTCCTCATTTTAGAGTGCAACTTTTCAGCTTTTGTCCATTTAATAGTATATTGGTTGTTGGTTTTCATAGATTGCTTTTTTTTGTTTTAGATTGTGTTTTTTTAAAAATTTTATTTAAAAACAAAACAAAACAAACAAAATAGAAAACGGGGTAGCAGCAATACAAGATTCCAAGGGGAAAAACAAAAAAAAAGAACAAAAAATACTGAGAAGTCCATTACTTGATAACTTACATACTGTCATCTTGGAAATAGTTGTTCAAGTTACAAAGTTAAAACATATAAAGTACACATTCAAGCAATGAGACTGTCAACAGTTACGCTCCATGATATAACACAAATAGAGTAATATGGTCATTCATCTTACACACTTAAACATACATGCAATTATATCCTTTAGAACACTTTCTTTTCCTCTCTTATTTACAGTAGCAATTACACATTTTGGGTTTTATTACTCCTACAGTTCTTATTATTTTTTACACTAGAGACACAATGTGATATTTATAAATATGGTTCTTATTTATTTCACTAATGAGGATAGTTTCAAGTTGTCTCCATTTACCTATGAAGGCTTCAAGGTCGTCCTTCTTCATAGCTGAGTAATACTCTGTTGTATAAAAGTACCACATCTTTTTCATCCACTCTGCTGTTGATGGGCATCTTGGTTGTTTCCAAGATTTAGCTATTACAAATTGTGCTGCTATGAACATGGGTACACATATACCACTGTGATATGAACTTTTCAGTTGTTCTGGGAAAATACTCAGGAGGGGAAGAGCTGGGTTGAATGGAGCTTCCACTCCTAATCTTCTGAGAATTCTCCATACTGATTTCCATAGGGGTTGCACCAGTCTACACTCCCACCAACAGTGAAGCAATGTTCCTTTTCCCCCACAACCTCACCAACATTTGTTATCAGTTGATTTCTTGATGGCAGCTATTCATTCAGGAGTGATATGAAATCTCAATGTTGTTTTAATTTGTATTTCTCGAATGACCAGTGATGGTGAACATTTCTTCATGTATTTGTTTGTCATTTGTAC
The DNA here is from genome assembly GCA_004027295.1 of Dolichotis patagonum. NCBI lineage: Eukaryota > Metazoa > Chordata > Mammalia > Rodentia > Caviidae > Dolichotis > Dolichotis patagonum. The sequence goes on from PVJX010042448.1 coordinate 9,697, forward strand.
ATCTTTATCTGAGAACTGAGTGTTCATCTCATCTTCCCATTTTTGGAGAGGGTCTTTGAATTTTGGGGGCTTGATGTTTTTCAATTCTTTATATGTCCTTGATATAAGTCCTTTGTCTGAGGGGTTGCTGGCTAAAGTTCTTTCCCATTCTGTTGGTTTTCTTTTCACTCTGCTGGTGATCTCCTTTGAAGTGCAGAAACTTTTCAGTAGTATGAGATCCCAGTTGTTTGTTCTCTGAAGCATTTCCCGTGCAGTTTGCATTTTGTTCATGAACTCTCTGCCTACCCCTGTCTCCAAGAGTTCTACCTACCCTATCTTCCAGTAGATTTAGTGTTTCTGTTTTAATGTTTAGGTCTTTGATCCATTTACACTTTAGTTTTGTGCATGGTGATAAGCATGGATCTAGTTTCAGCCTTCTGCATTGAACCAGTTCTTCCAACACCATTTATTAAAGAGGCTATCCTTCCTCCAGTGAACATGTTTAGCCCCTTTGTCAAGTATCAGGTGGATGAGTGTCTTTGTACTTATAGTTGCATCTTCTAATCTGTTCCATTGGTCCTCAGGTCTATTTCTTTGCCAGTACTCATGTTGATTTTATTATTGTGGCTTTGTAGTAGAGTTTCAAGTCAGGAATTGAGATGCCTCCTGCCTTGTCTTTATTGCCCAGAATTACCTTATATCAACAGAGCCAAAAACGGAAACCACATGGTCATCTCAATAGATGCAGAAAAAGCTTTTGATAAGGTCCAACACATGTTCATGATAAAGACCTTTCAGAAACTTGGAATATATGGTGTCTACCTCAACCTTATAAAGGCCATCTATGGCAAACCAATAGCCAATATTAAACTAAATGGACAAAAGCTAAAAGCTTTCACTTTAAAATCAGGAATGAGACAAGGATGTCCACTAACACCACTCCTTTTCAATATAGTTCTGGAAACACTAGCCAGGGCAATCAGACAAGAGAGAGAAATAAAAGGAATAAAGATAGGAAGTGAAGAAGTTAGATTATCACTATTTGCAGATGACATGATACTCTATATAGAAGACCCAAAAAACTCCATTAAAAGACTGCTAGGGGTAATAAACAAATTCAGTAGTGTAGCTGGCCACAAAGTCAACGTGCAAAAATCAATAGCATTCTTGTACACAAACAAGAAACTCACCAAGAGAGAAATTATGGAAATATCACTCTTCACAATAACATCTAAAAAATGAAATACTTAGGAATCAACCTAACCAAGAATGTAAAAGACCTATATGCTGAAAATTATACTACAGTAAAAAAGGAGATCGAAGAGGATATTAGAAAATGGAAGGATATTTCTTGCTCTTGGCTAGGAAGAATGAACCTTTTGAAAATAGCTATACTCCCAAAACTCTTATACAGATTTAATGCAATCCCAATCAAACTACCATCAACATACCTCACAGATCTAGAGAAAACACTCCTAAAATTGATAGATGGCTTTTATCAGGTGAAATAAATGCTCTCTATTCTGATTTTCTGTCGGGTATTTGTCATGAATGAGTGTTGGACTTAATCAAAAGATTTTTCTGCATCTATTGAGATGATCATGTGATATTTTTCTTTGAATCTGTTGATCTGGTGTTTTACATTAATGATTTGTGTATGTTGAACCACCTCTACATTTCTGGGATAAATTCCAGCTAGTCAAGGTGTACAATCTTCTTGATGATTTGCTGCATTCTGTTTGCTAGTATTTTATTGAGGATTTTATGTTCTCTAGGGAGTTTGGTCTATTGTTCTCTTTTTTTGGTTGGTTCTTTGTCTGGTTTTGGTATCAGGGTAATACTTGCCTTAAGGAATGTGTTATGGAGTATTGCTTCCCTTTTAATTTCATTAAAGTGTTTGTGGTGCATTGGCATTAAAGCTTCTTGAAATTTCTTACAGAACTTGGAGAGGGAAAAAAAGATGGCAGACCGGTAGGTAGCAGGAGAGGGACCCTCTCTGAGAGAGACAGCTCAAAAGCCAGAATAAAACACCCTAGAGAGACCCAAACAGAGAGAGATAGACTCTCACAACCCAGGAAGATACTAAAGTGCAAAAAACTGCTCAAATATGAGGTCCTGGGGCTACCATAAGAGAAGGTAAGATCAGCAAGCACAGTGTCCTCCTCGAGCCACCTGAAATCCTGCCTGACCTGAACAAGCAATCCACACTGAAGTGACTGGCTTGAGCCGCCAGAGCACGGAGCTGAACAGCCCTGCATGCAGCTCGCCCGGACCGGCCCTGCACGTGACACACCCAGAGGCACCATGAATTCGCACCGCAGCCATGCTAAAGTGGGAGGTCGGGGAGCCCAGCAGTTCTCGGGGACTGGCATCAACATGTGGTGAGTGATGGGAATGAGACCCTCCCATGGAAAAGGGGAAACCGAATGGAAGACATGTTGGATTTGGGCAAGACAGCCCTAACTCCATAAGGAAGTGGCTTCAGTTGGTTGCTCCCCTCGCTGAGTGGAATGGTGGAATCTGCTTGGACTAGGCCATGCCCCTGGCAGGGACCCAATGAGTCACTACATAGTAATTCCCTGAGATCAGCACACACTGACGCAGTGAAGGCCTGCAAAGGTTGACTGGCTTGGAGGGGAGGAGCCAGTACGCACTGCCCATGGGTGAACTCTAATCTCTGATAACCTATTGAAGAGGGCTAAAGCTCCTAGCCTGCACCCTCTAGAGGGGCCTTACCAACAAGAAAAGGGTCTGGGAATTACACTGTACACTTGTATGGAAGGAGCCAAAAACATGATGAAAGGGAGAAATAAGAAAAACCCCCCAGCCCCCAACCCTGAGAACATTGACCCAGGAGAGATAAATACAAAAGAGATTGAGGGCAGCAAAAATGCAACATCAAACACAGCATTAGCAGACATAAAGACATCTTCAGGACCTCGTAAGTGGGGCCAAAACTGAAATATTAATTCAAATTAAACAAGAGATAAGTAGATTAATAAAAGAAGGGCTGGGCACCTCTCAAGAAGACACAGACAGAAGAATGGAGGAACAAAAATGGAGAGAAAAATTTAATGAGGAATTCAGAAAAAACCTAGCATTCATGAAACAAATTCAAAGAGATTATCAGGAAACTAAAGACTCCATAGAAAGCTGGCAAAACAGCTTGAAAGAAACCAAAGATAGACTATCAAAAATTGAACACAGGCTTGCAATGTGGGAAGGGAAGATCTCTCTTTTTTTATTTGAAAGACAATAAAACAAAAGGGGGCAGTACAGAGCAGATCAGAACAGGACAACAGAGGAAACACAGTACTTTACATTAAGTCAACTGGACATCAACAGCAGCTAACACCATATCTCTTACTCTGCTATAGTTGAGCATAGTTTCAAACACAATAATATCAAAAATAACACAATAGTATAAAGCCATGCATAGAGTGAAAGAATTACAGGGCTTTCTGAACCAAATAACAGAAAATGTTCAATGGGTACTGTAATATCTCATTTTTGATATAAAAGAAAAAAATTTGTTTGAGCTATCACACATATTCAAATTCCAATAAGACACAATGTGATAGAACCAATGGTAGTAGAACAAAAAAAAGCATGGTAGGACTTCTAAGAAGGATGATATTAAATCAGCAATAGCTGTCACAATGTTTTGTTTTCTTCAAAACAGCTATTCATATCATCAAGTATGATTCAGTCAAACAAAACAGGATAAAACCATTCCAACTGATGATTGAAAACTTTGAAAGACTTAGAAGCTGTGAGATGGGGACTCATGCTTACCATAAAGTCTTATATACTCTTATCAAATCTCATATTAGGGAGATTATATGGTATTTACCCTTGTGAGTTTGGTTTATTTCACTGAAGAGAATGGTCTCAAGTCATGTGCATTTATTTATAAATATCTCAATGTGATCATTCTTTATAGCTGAGTAGTACTCCATTGTATAAAAATGCCACAACATTTTTATCCATTCCTCAGTTGATGGGCACTTAGGTTGTTTCCAAGATCTGGCTATTACAAATTGTGCTGCTATAAACATGGGTGCACATATATTACTGGGGTATGATGTTTTCAGTTCTTCTGGAAATATGCCTAGAAGCGGAATAGCTGGGTCAAATGGGACTTCCATACCCAGATTTTTGAGGAATCTCCAGACTGACCTCCACAGTCGTTGCACCAGTCTACACTCCCACCAACAGTGTAGAAGAGTTCCTTTTTCCCCACAGCCTCTCCAACACTTGTTGTTGGTACTGTTTTCTATCTTGGTCATTCTTTCTGGAGTGAGATGGAATCTGTGTGGTTTTAATTTGCATTTCTCTCATGACTAATGATGATGAACATTTTTTCATGTATTTATTTGCCATTCGTATTTCTTCATCTGAGAACTGTGTATTCATTTCAGATGCCCATTTTTGGATTGGGTCTTTGAATTTCGAGGGTCTGATTT
>PVJX010042449.1:0-14143 GCA_004027295.1 Dolichotis patagonum
TTTTAATACGAGATGCTTAGGCTTGTCAACATCATAAATGCGAAAAGCAGAGTGGTGATCAACAGGATGTTGGGGGAATGGGGAATAATTGTTTAACTGAGATAGAGTTTCAGTAATTACAAGATTAATTCAGTTATGCAGAAGTTTTGTGGGGATGGTTAAACAACATGATCACTTTATTTAATACCACTGAACTGTACCCTTAAAATTACTGGGTAGTATTTAATATATTATGTGTATTTTAACACAGTAAACAATCAAAAAGAAAAAAGTGACAGGTTTTATAAGAGTGTTGTCTTAATTAAGGAGATTATCTACCTTTGCTTAGAAGCAATAAGGGAAATTTATTAGAGAAAGGACCAGCTCTTCTCTGAAGCAATGTGCGTAACAATAGCACAAGTCCCAAATGTGGACCTTGATGAAGCTGAACAGGTTTTAATGTTAGAAGAAGCGAGGTCTGTTCTGAATGTGGTGAGGAGAGGAAATGTACTGAATCTGTTGGGTGGGATGCTGCTGGTGTGGGTTGTTAGGACAAAGAGTAGGTGGGGTGGGGGTCTTGAAAGGGACCTAGCAATAGTTTAAAAAAAAAAGGGATGACAGTGTGGACTCAGGAAAATGAATGAGAGCAAAGCAGAAAAAAGACTACTTTTTAATAGAGTTCATAGGGAGGAAAATTTAGGAGGCAGACAAGATAAATTCTTATCACTGTAATTTTTCATAGAACAGTTTATGGTGTAAAAATAAAGTTTATTAGGTAGTATATTTAAACAAGGAATTTTAGTGTGGTTTTTCTTATCTTTGTGATACAGAAATCATGGATCCAGAAAGCCAACTAATGTATGTTTCCTTGCAAAAATGAAATTTAGAAGACTCGTCCTGTTTATTCCCTCACTATCATGGAATTTGGAGACATAGTACTTAACTTTCTATTGCTGTAACAAATACTTGAGGTAATGAGTTTATAAAGAGAAAAAGGTTATTTTGGTTCAAAGCTTCAGATGTTTGCAGAGTAGGGTAATTTGGTTCCTTTGCTTTTGGGCCTTTGGAGAAGCAGCACATTGAAGCAAGAGCAAAACTGCTACCTTGTGACCAAGAACAGAAAAATAAAGGAAAACGTCAGGATTTCACAGTGAAAGGAACACAGGCAAACACCTGAAGGCTTTCTGTTTGGCGCTTGGTGATGCCTTCGTTGTAAAACTCAATTCATTCCAAATTTGTGTTTGAAAACTGAGAATTTTGAGCACTGAACATGTTTTTCCCAGAAGAAATGATGTAAAACAAAATATCTTTTGCTGAGCACCAAAAATTACACTTGCAAATTCATTTTTCCTGGACTTTAACAAATTTCACAATGAATTTTTTTTCTTTAGCTCTGTCATGGTTCTCAGTTTTCCTCTTAGCCTTACTGCAGGCATCACTAAATTTCTTTGGAGCCAGGGCTTCAATGTTTTACGTGGTACTGAAAAGTACACACGCAGAAGAAAAGTATACACGCAGAAGAAATCACAGCGACAAACACTAGCATAGCACTTTGTGTTGCCTGGGGAGAGTTATTCTTTGATTGAAGCGTCACCCTTTGTGTTTTCTGTGGCACCTGACACATGACTCCTTCTCAGGCCATTCAGAATTTTCCAGGTTGATCTCAGTTTGACTGGTAAGTAACATTAAGAAAACTGAGCAGAGGTTTTAGACTTTACTATTTGGGTAGTGGAAACTTTAACTTCGAGTCATTTGAAATATCACAATATCTATTCTCACACCTTCCAGTAGGGCCATGGAGCTTTTGACATGTGGGCTTCAGGGAGACATTTAAAATCTGAACTATCAGGATACTAAACCAGAAAGATTATTTCCCCTTCTTTCTAAGAGGCAAAAAACAGCACCCTTTAATAAGCCAGGCCAGACACTGGAGTCAATGAGAAACCGTGGATGAGTCAAGGTGGCCTCAAAAGAAAAGTATGCCCCAAATTGTTATAGAAATTTTAAGACATCTTAATCAAAATACCATTAGCATACTTCACACAACTAGAGAACACTTTCCTAAAATTCATTTGGAACCAAAATAGGAAAGGTGATCCTGGGCAACAAAGGCAAGGCAGTAAGTATCAGAATTCCTAACATTAAATTATAATTACAAAACTACAATCATAAAATAAGCATGGTACTAGAAAATAACAACAACAACAACCACAGAAAACCAGACCTGAGGACCAGTGTTACAGATTAAAAGATGCAGACACACTTAAAAACACACTCAGCCACTTTATGTTTGACAAAGGGGCCAAATATGTTCACTGAGAGAAAAGATAGCCTCTTTAATAAGTGGTGTTGGAAAAACAGGCTCTACATGCTGAAGATGAAGACTAAAACTAGATCCATGTTTATACCACGCACTAAACTAAAGTCAAAATGAATCAATGATCTAAGTATTAAAACAGAAAAACTACATCTACTAAAAGAGAAAATAGGTAGAAATCTCAAAGATATAGGTGTAGGTAGAGAGTTCATGTACAAAACCTAGACAACACAGAAAATACTTCCAAGAATCTGTGACTGGGATTTCATCTTAAAAAAAGCTTTTGCACATTGAAAGACATCACCAACAGAGTGAAAAGACAATCACCACAGAATAGGAAAAAAAATTTAGCCAGTTGTCCTTCAGAAAAAGGACTTCTATCCAAAATATATAAAGAATTAAAACAAAATCAGATCACCTTAAATTCAAGACCCACTCAAAAAATGCACTTGTGAGGAATACACATTTCTCAGATGAATAAACACAAATGGCAAATAAATATATGAAAAATTGTTCAACATCACTGGTTACTCAAGACATGCAAATTAAAATAACACTGAGACTCCATATCACTCCAGAAAGAATGACATCATCAAGAAATCAACCAATAGCAAATGCTAGAGGAACTGTGCAGAAAAAGGAACTCTTCTTCACTGTTGGTAGGAGTGCAGACAAGTACAACCACTGTGGAAAACAGCGTGGAGATTCCTCAGAAAACTAGAACCAAGGCTCCCACTTGACCCACATATTCTCATTCTGGATATCTTCTCAGAGGAATTAAAAACATCATAGCAATAGTGATATACGTGCTTACATGTTTACAGCAACACAGTTTATAATAGCCAAATCTTGGAAGCCACCTAAATACTCATCAACTGAGGAATGGATAAAAAAGATGTGGTCTTTTTATACAATGGAGTACTACTCGGTCATAAAGAATGATAAACTTGAGGCTTTTATAGGTAAATGTATGCAACTTGAGACCATACACATAAGTGAAATAAATCAGGCTCATATGTGTAAATATTGTGCTGTCTCCCTAGTGTGAGAAACTGAAAGAGCAAATAAAGATGCAAAAGTATAAACTGAAAGAAGTACTCTTTAACTTACTAAGTTAAAGAGTAAATAAAGATGTAAAAGTGTAAACTGAAAGAGTAAGAAAAAATGTACAATGGATATTGTGAAATGAAAAAAATTCTTCAAAAGGAAAAAGGAACTAGCATAGGTTAAGGGGAAAGGACAGGAGGAAAAAAAGAAAAATTGAAAATCAGTTATACTATTATGTCTTAGTTTATTAAAAAGGAAGGTTTTTGCTAACATCAATTGGAGAAATTTTCATGCCCATACCTACTCCCCTGAGCAATTACTTTGAAAATAACAACATGTAATGTATTAACTGCTGGTATTCTCCTATTGTTATGAAATTTTGTTTTACCTTTTTTCCATAAAAAGATAGAGTAAAAGTACTTCCCCTGCACTGATGAGGCTGGAGAAGCAGGACAGTAGATAATTGTGATGCAGGCCTAACAGAGGCTGATTAGGTTTAGAGTTGCACTGGCAGAAAAGGAGGTTGTAAAAGATAAGTCTGTGCTAAGGACAGGGTGAAAATTGACTAATGGGCCAAAAGCTATAGACCTGCATAGCTGTGAGTTGGAATTTGGGGATGACATAGTTCAGTCAAGATTTGTTGTGGCTGTCAGCACCAGAAAATAAATGACAAACTTAAAGCCACAGGCTAGTTACCAGTATGTGACAATAGTTAACTCTGGTGTCACGTTGAGTAGGAAATGCCCAGCTAATTGGGTTAGCACAGTTCTGCGGGCGTCAGGGTGACTGACCTGCTGAATGGAGGAGAGCCTCCCTGGGTGAGGGTGGCACCAAGCCATAGGTCTGTAATCCCAGTGGACTTAAAAGGGAAAGCAGGAGGTGCTCTGACTTCCGGTCCTTAGAGGAGCACAGTCTTCAGCAGCAGCTTTGAATGTGTGTCTCTAGAAACCCAGCTCGGACTCTTCAGACTCTCAGTGCAGACTCTGTGGCCTTCCAACGCAAGTCCTTCAGCTTCCTGATGAAGACTCACATGGGACTCTGTCGTGAGCTCCAGGTTCTCCACTCTTGACAGGATCCCTTGGTTCACCAGTGTGCAGACAGCCCTTCACCTTGTCCACTCTTGACTCTGAAGACTGTGATAAACCCTACCTTGTAAATCCTTGATACCACATGTGCAAATACTTCTGCTCTTCTGGTGAGTCCTAAACGATACAAGTGCATCATAATCTAGGATCTGGGGATGAAGCCTCCAAATTCAGTACTCTTCACCCTGAGTTCAAGCCAAAGAAAATAATGAAGAAAGAATATTTTTAGAAACTCAGACTGTGATAGACATATACTCAGGGTCAACTTCTTGGATAAAACCTTGTGAAACTGCAAAGAATTTCACACTCATAAGACTTTACTCTTGGCATATAGACTGTCTTGTATTTCTTAACCATTTTTTTAAACAATGCCTCCACATTTTTCCTTGTCTCCACATATTTCTTGCCTTTGGAATATGTGACCAAACAACTCAGCTTTCATGAGTCTGGAATATGATCAAGTATGGCACAACTCTAGTATCCAATTGGCATGGATATGTGAAATATGCCCCCATGGGTTAGGAAATAGGGAAGGTGTAAAGCTTAGACCATTATCAGATAGGAAAGATGTTACTAACTTAATGAGGTTTGTGATATGCATTCATGGCTAAATATTACTTAGAAAAATCTTGGGGAACCAAAGATTCCATGTTACTGTTATTCCTAAGTGATTCTGAACAAAACAGTTGCTTTTTGGCCTTAGTTGTTCTGTCCTATTTTTGCTATTTTCTAAAAATAAAAGCAAAGGCAAAACAAAATAAATCTTCATCAGTTGTAATGAGGAAAAAGGGAATAGATTTCATAAACTATAACATATGACAACGTTGTTATTTAAGACAGCTCATTTGTTAACAACTCTGTGGCACTGTGAGGTCTGGCAGGTGATACAGTCATTCAAACACGTCCTTTACAAAACACTAGGAGTCCGTGTTCAATCTCTGCCACCCTAACAGCAGTGACCATTAATTAATGACTTAAGCCACTTGAGTATTGATTCATCTGTGAATGGGAGAAAAAACTTACTGCTTATCAATATTAAATTATAAATTAAATTGAAATAGTATATGTGGTGTGATACTAATTCATAGTCTAAGCCTATTACATGATACTCACAGTATTAATAATAGATTTCAATCTTTGATGTTGACTTATATTTGAACTGCTGGAATTGAAATCCCTTCACCCAAGAGCCTTGCTCTTGATCTCTGAAATACTTCTCAGACTCCCTAACAGGATTAGTAACCATTCTGAGTAGTGGAGGACAGGGAAGAAACATTTGTTTCTGCCAAGTGGGAGCCATCCTCCTTTTAGAGCCAGAATTTTGCCCAGCAAGACCTGCTATACGTATTCACAGCATCCAGCAGCTTGTTCTGTCATGCCCCCCAAAAAATGAGTGATTGCACAGGCCCCCGACCTCCCACCCACAAGCTGTCCCTTCCTCTACCAAACCTGACTGGGGCTGTGGCGGGAGGTGTAAGTGGATGTTTAGGGTTGGAAAGAGGCTAGGATGGAAACAGATGGTGGTTTGGCAGAGTGATTAAAATGTTAGATATCTGTTTTAATGAATTGCCTATCCAGCAGATGAAATATTTCAATAGTGAGGCCCAATCTTCTCAGCCAGTAATTGCAGACTTATTTACAGGGTGTGCTTGTTGCCAGTGAAGCCATGCATTTTTTCCCTGTCCCTTTGAATGTCATGGAATGTAGAATTATATGGGGAAGAGAAGGACTTAGGTAAACAAGAAGAAATAAATTGATCTGCTTCCTCCAACACTTGTACCAATCTAAGAGGTCTACCAAGTAGTCCAAATTTCTCTGTGATTTGTCAGTTAGACTGCTGAGATTCCTTTCTTTTGTAAGGAAAATATATTTTGCAATCTGGTTTCACAGTTACAGCCTGTAGTTCATATCTTAACTTTCTTTGCAAGAAATATACTGTCGCAACCATTAAACTGTGTTGTAAAATGACCAGCAGGCAACCAAAATAATCCAATGCATAGGCTTTGACCCTCAGGCTCAGTATGATTTTTAAATGTAATTAGGAGCTAATATTTCCAGCTGCAAATTAGAAACTATGATGAGTAATAAGCACTTAGTGTCCTCCCTTTAACAGGAGAAACAAAAGAAACCCACTGACATTTCCCTGCCTGTAAGTTAATTTGGACTTGTATATTAATTAATGTTATTGATGCGGAACAAACCAATCAGAATTAACAACCCCAGTTAGTGCTAGATTCTTGATCTAGTGGCTAAGGTGACTCTCCATGGAGTCGTGCGTTTCCAAATTTTCTCTTTCCTACCTAAGCACTGTAACTGTCAAAGGATCTTATTGTCAATAAACACAGTTCTTCATACCAGTAATACATTTTTCATGAATCTCAGTCAGCTTCTTTACCTGTGAAATGAGAATTACTGAACACATCAGAAAAGTACTAAGGGGTCAAGCTTATTGGACACGAAAGCAGTTGGAAAATTACAAAGCACTAAAGCAATGCAATTATGAACTCAGTTTTATTATTATAACTATGGTTTTCTACTGATAAATTTCAAGTGATACTGAATGAAATCAAAAGATGGCTACTTGCTAGTATTTGGAGATTTGATTTTAGTTATTACTTCCTAAAAAGATAGAAGACCCAAATATTATGTGACAGATGAAAATTCTGTTAAATGGTGAGATAGTGCTACTTCACTTAAACTCAATCTGTCATGTGGAATATTACAATGTTTCTTTATAATAATTAAGGTACGGAAGTTTGCAGTCACATAAAACTTTGACTGAAGTTTTTACATTATTTTTTCACTTGCTTGCATTCCAATGATTTCTTGAGCGGGTAAGAAAGAAGTGGATTTGTAGCTAATTGGGTGACAATTTCACATAACCTTGAGTAACTCCCTAAGAATATGTTGCATGTTAACAATAAGAATTCAAAGTCCAGTCAGTTAAGTGCATTATAAAACTTTAAAGATTATCATTTTCCATTATTAAACTATTAAAATCCTAATGATCCATTAGACTGGTAGGTAGGTTTTGCCTGAGAATAGCTTTGATGTCATCTTCTGCATGACAATAACATAAGAATAAAGGTAACTTTCATCTCACAAGTCATAGTAGCCTCAAGTTGCTATGAGATTTTGGATACAGTTTTGGCAGCTCAGTGTTTAGACCTATTAGCTGCACAAAGTTTTCTCGAAATATAGCAAATTACCAGATTTATGACTGAAAATCGTTCCTCTGTCACACTGGTTTTTAGCTATGTTAATGGAATTACTTATTAAACATATCTCAATTATTCAATGTATCTTAGCTTTCAATTAAAAGATAGTGTGTAAAACAATTTGCACATTTTTGGCATAAACAAACAGTAGACTACAAATGTAATGAGCTACTAATATTATTGATGTTTTTAAGTAGTATCCTTTTAATGAATTGGGTTTAAATGAGGAAGCCTGGTATTTTGGAGTTGTAAGAAGAATCACATAATGGGTGAGAATTGAAAGAGAGGATACATTTTCCGATGGTGGCTATTTGCAGATGATAACTTGTATTCACCTATAATTCTTATTATAGGTGACTTTTATCTTTTTTCTAACTGCAGTTGTTATCAGAGGATGTACTAAGAAATAATCTCTAATTGTCTTCTAGGGGTGGATAAAAAAGTTCAGGAACCCTGACAAATGATAATTTTTATTGTAGTGTTCTTGTATTTTATTTTAATCTCAGGTAACAGCAATTTAGTTACTATCCACTTTATTTTAACAGGTCATAGACTTGGGTCCTAAGAAATTTTTTCAAATATATTTTCAACCTGATAATAATCTTCTCCTCTGTAATATACTTCTACTATGTAATTATTGTGCATATGGAATATATTATGATCACATATTAACATAACAGCTTTCTCTGTTAAGCCTTGAGACTTAAGCTGTGACTGACATCTTTTTCTTCAATATCTACTTTAGCATATGTAATGTAATGGATTCATATTACATGTACAATGTAAATTTACTCATCTATAGAATGCAAATGTACTGAGTATTTTTGAGTTGTCAAGGTCCACAGGTATTCTGGAGGTAGAAAGAAATAACAGCTCTAAATAGATTAATTCAAATGTTCGTTATCACTGCAGTGTGTCTTGATACACCAAAACTGAAAACAAAGAAAGTTTATTCTAGCCACATACTCAAAATCAATTAAAATTGTTTTCCAAGACAAGATATGAAATCTTACATGACATGTGCTAAAACAACATCTCTTAGAATGTTGTAGAATTCCTTAGAATAAATCAAAGAAAAGCACAAGGTAAGAGTAACAGGTATTTATGTATTTCCCAGTATTTGTAATCAAGACATATATAATGAGGAAAATATTTTTTGAAAGGGTTCCTAAGGTCAAATTTGTTTGCAAGACCCAAGAATATTCTACATTCTCTGAATAGTATTTGCTGTTGAATCAATTTATTTTCAAGTAAAAATCATAGAGATTTCAGAACTAAACTTAATAATAAGAAAAGTAAAAGTTGCATGAATAAATAATGCACTCACCAATATTTGTGTCATAGAACCACATGGGTAACTGAATATGTGTGTATCTGAATGTGTGAAAGTGCATATCATATTAGGAAAGGCATCGATGGATGGAATAACATTGGTGGATTGATGATTTCCCTACGTGCAATAAAATGGATGGCTAGAAACATTCCTAGAGGTCTACATTGATTCTATGCTCAACAGTATTTCTGAATTTGTAAAAAAATATGTTTTGAAAATGCAGCATTAGGTCACCACCAGCTCTTGCAGACACAATGCAAAATTTTCCACAGCGAAGACTCTGAGTACAGAAGCCATCTTCAGTCTTCAGGACTTATTACAGTGCTCGATATATAAAGGCAACTCAATAAATATTTGTGGAAAGAAAGAAGCATACATTAGGACAATTGCATTCTGTGACCGTAAAATTGTCCACTTATTCACCAGACCAAAACTTAATTACCTTCAAGGCCTAGATCCTAAATTGCAACTCCTCCTTTAGTACAGTGGGAGGAATGAATAAATATCTTCCACACGATGGAAAGAATAATAGAGGAACGTGGATACCATTTATTGAGTCACCAATATGTGCCAGCCTCTCTAAACAGAGTCACTCTAATTCTTACAATCTCTCTTTAAAGTTTCATGGTACCTACAACCCATTTGAAAAAACAGGGGTGTCTAAAGAGTAATAATATGTTGAAGTTGACATAGTTAGAAATTGACAGATCTAGGACTGGAAAAACAAGTTTAACTACTTATATGTTGTGCTTTTCCAACTATTATATACTGCTTCCCACACTTTGAAAAAGCAAGGTAAGATGCTAATTTAAATGAGCATCATTTACATTTACATTTACATTATTGAGCAGCTGTGTGGCTCTCCAGACTGACTTGTCTTGCAAACTATATGGAAAATAATATCTAATCCATACTAATTATAAATACAGAACTCCTATCTTAAATACTAGGTAATGGATGAGTAGTGCTGATCTAAAATATTAGTAGGTGATAAAGGTTAAAACATTTGGCAGGGAATTACATCTTAGCAAAGCCCAATATTAATATTGTAGTATCTTAAATCTTGAAAGAGTTTGAGGAATATTTAGTCCAGAATTTTTGTAATAAAAGTGTTTTTGCACTTTAATAAAAGGTAAGTAGTGATAACTGCTCTAGTTATTTAAGGCAGAGGATTACACCACACTATAGGGAATCAACTGGGACATTTCCTCACTGAGATTATAGAAATGCATTGTATTAAAATACATATGATATGAAGAAGGCAGGTGTTCATATTCTGCTTATGTCCTTAGCAGATGATGGAACTGCTTTACTTCTATATATAATCTGAAGTAAGATGTTCCAGATTTGAACACTGTCTTTACCACTTATAAGCAGTGCAAACTTGAAGTAATAGATGTCTTTATTATTTCTTATGTTAAAGAGGATAATAGAAGTATCTTATGCTTGGAGGACTGAATTAATCATAGACAGTGACTGGACTAAAATCTAGCACATAGACAGTATGAAACACATCTGGCCTCTAATAAAATTTTGTTTTTTTCAACACATATTAGAAAGCATTGAGCATGGAAAAGAAGCAGAAGGAAAATCTTCTCTACTCCAGAGTTTACATTCTCATTGGAAAAATAATTTGAAGTATTTGAAAATATTATTTTATTCAAGGTATGTAAGTGCCACACATGGAGATACAGTTGTGTCGATACAGCAGTCGTCAATAGTACCCAGTGAAGTCAGAGAAGGCTTCTTAAAATGCTAGGTAAAATCTTACTTGTCCCTAGAATATGGGCAAGATAGTTTGATAAAGAACAAGAAGTGTGGTATATCTAAGAGGAGTAATGGTATCTGCTACTCAATGAATTGCAGTAAAAGTGTATGCTGGGTGTTGTGCATGAGTGTAGCATGTGTGTGTGCGCTGTGTGCCTGTGTGTGAGATACAGAGAGGAAGGAGAAGGAGAAGGAGAAGGATAAGAAAGAGAAGAGGAGGAGGTAGGGGAAGGAGAGGTAGAAGGAGAAGTATTAGGAGGAGAGGAGGAGGAGGAGAAGGACAAAAAGAAGAAGAAGAAAAGGAGGGCGAAGGGGAAGGGGAAGAGGAAAAAGAAGGAGTAGAAGCACTACCAGAAGGAGTGAGACAGAGACAGAGAGACAGAGATGAAGACAGAGAGAGAGGCAGAGAGAGAGATAGAGAGGCAGAGAGAGACAAAGATGGGTAGATGATGGTTATGGAAATCCACAGCAGAGAACAAAATGTGAATGATGCACTACAAAATTTTAGGAAAAAAATATAAATCACATTTGTGACTAACACAAGGGAATTCTTTGCATCCTTAGAGTAAAAGATTTATCCATTTATGACCCTCTAATTATAAGTCTAAAAATAGTATGTGAAGAGTGAAACTAATCCCAAGATACCAAAGAGACTTAATTGTTTTCAGAAATGTTTCTGGTTATGTGGGAAAAATGTTCAAAGGGTCAAATTCGTTTGAAAAAAGAAAAAAATTTTAAAAAGCAGTGTTAGGAAAAGATGTGATAAAAGCTTAAAAATTAGATCAATGAAAAAAAAGGGGGAGCTGGGATGGATTCAATGGGAGAAAAAGCAGGCTTGGTAAAGAGAGCAGCGGGCAGGGAGGAGGACTGATGACCCTTAGCGTGCAGAACACGAAGCTCTGGTCACGTGGCTGCACATCGATGTTGTTAGTCTTTATTTTTAAGTTTACAGTCTTGAACAGTGTATGTATGGGATGTAAATAAGTCACTGGACTAAGACTTAACAGGTGATAAGTGCCCTGCTCCTCTACAGAGGGGTAGGTTACACACAGCTATAGGAAGTTGAGTGGGACAATTTCTTTCTGAGATTATAGAAGTAACATTGTGTTTGGATACATATGATAGTAGATAGATGTTCATTACCTGGGTCTGTTCTTCAGCAGAGATACCAAACCCTGATTTCCTTCTATACAGGTCGTTGTGTGCATGTATGGTTGTGTGTATGCATATGTGTTATGTTTAAATTTTAGCTGTGCAGTAGCGTTATATGGGAAGCTTTAAAAAGTACTGATACTGAGCATTATCTCAGACTATTTAATAAAGAATTGCTGTAAATTCTGACGATGGGTTATCTAAAACCCTCCTCAGCTGATCCCTATGATCAGAAGCTTTGAGAATCCCTTCACATCCCTTTGCTTAGAACAGTGGTGAGAGTTAGGATACATGAATTTTTTTTTTTAGTGCATTTTAGGTACATAGAATATGGGGTTTCATTTTGTCATATTCTTATATGCAGATGATACATAATGTCACTTCCAATTTCCAAACTTCATCTTTCTGTTCACTTCATACTGCTTATATACGACTTTCTCCTTTTACTGATGAGGTGACAGGCGTTTCGACACTCTATATGACCTTTCCTAAAGCAGGCAAGTCAGACCCCAGGAAAGTGGTGGCTGCTAAGTGGGGCCCTGTCACAGCTCCTGCTTACTAATCCTGCACCTTGCTACTCTGTCATTTGGCCAGTCACCTCCATGCAGGGATTCTGAGACTGTCAGCACAGAGGAGAGTTAGGTTAAAGGGTTTGGGAGTTTGTGAAAGTAAAATACAATTTGTCAGCTCTCTGGAATTGGATTTTGTATCAGCGACAGCAGTGTTAGTGCTAGCAGAGTGAAGAGGCAAGCAGAAATGTGATTCTCTCTTTCACACGCCCTCTGATGTTCGGCCTCTGCTTAGGGAGGCCATCAGGCATTAAGTCAACATAGCTCTGTCTCAGGGGACAGGCGGTGGAGAAATGTCTTGTTGCTTCCCTGGTTGAGCAGTGGAGGGAGACAAACGTTTGAATTTACCTTAACGGGCTTGTACACCACCAAATGCTGGTGTATATTCTCTGTAAAATATTGTTTCCATGAAAAAAAAATCTATGAATGATCTGCACCTCAGAGTTACAGTGAAGATTCGATTAAAAGATCTTTGGAGAAACAAAATTTGTTTCCCCCTCTAATACAGAAAGGATAGGTGTACATTTATAGGCTTATATATGCCTAGCACTTCTAAAGAGTTTACAAAAATTGATTTTATTATATGTGATGGTATGAACAACCACACTGAAGAAAATGAGACATCATGGCAGCCACTACTGATTTCCTATCATCTTGTTTTGAAGTCCAGTAATGTTTTTATTCTTTGTTTTGATAGGTTTTAGTCTGATTTCACTTATGATTTCAATTTGTGTACAAGTATGGACAGGTATTTTGAAGAGAAAAAGAGACATTATGGTAGCCATTACTGACTTTCTACTGTCTGGTTTTGAAGGCTCGTAAGGCTCTCATTCTTTTGCTTTGATTGGTTTTATATTATTTCATTTTGCATTAATTTATTGTGTGTGAAGGTACAGGCAACTATTTTCAAGAACACAAGAGACAATATGGTAGCCACTGTTGATTTCCTGTTGCCTTGTTTTGAAATCCTGTGTTACTTAAACTCTTTTGATCCGATCTGCTTATTTCTGTTTTGTTTTGTTTTATTATCTTTAAAATCTAAAAAAAGTGCTTCAGAGAGATGTAGGTGAGTGATTTCAGAATAAGAAACTCAGGAGGGGAGGAGGACAAATGAGGCTTGAGAGCCAGCAGGGAATGAGCAGAGGGCTCTGCTAGAGTGTCCTCATCAACCAGGACCTAGTGTGTGGGGCAGATGTGTGGCTGTGTAAGAAAGAGGTGAGGCAGAGAAGCAACTTGGCTGTTGGCAAGTACAGTTATCCATTAGTATTTGAGAGAGTTGGCAGCAGAGCTGCTTGAGCCATCTATGAAACAGTACCACATTTGCACATATCCTACGCAATCCTGTCACATACTTTAAATGATCTCTAGACTACTTGTGATAGCTAATACCATGCGCATGGCAAGCAAATAGTTCCTATGCTGCATTATTGAAGGGATAATGATGAAAAACTCTGCATACTCAGTGTAGACACATTGCTTTCCATGATTATTTTCCAGTCTCACAGGTGAGAAACCTGTGCACATGGATTTACAGCTCCACGAGCAATCAAAATGCACAGCAAATGTTTACATTAAAGCAAATATTACAGTAAAAGGCACATTGCCACTAATTTCCCCCAAAATAAGCCTCCTCATTTTTAATATGTGTCCCATCATTCTTGCAACTTTTGAAATAG
>PVJX010042450.1:0-14103 GCA_004027295.1 Dolichotis patagonum
TGTGCTTGCTGAGCTTAGCTTCACTAATGGTAGCCCCGGGACCTCATATTTGAGCAGTTTTTTAAACTTTAGTTTCTTCCTGGGTTGAGAGAGCCCATCTCTCTCTGTTTGGGTCTCTCCACGGTGTTAAATTCTGGCATTTAAGCTGTCTCTTTCAGAGAGGATCTCTTTCCTGCTACCTACTGGTCCGCCATTTTTGGAAACTCCCAGAACTCTTTCAAAGTTCTGGAAAAATAAACTGGCTTTCAACAAAGAAGTAGCAAGAACACCAATGAGTTTCATGGAATGGAAAATTAATCTTTTCTTATTTACCTAATCTTCCTAAACTGCAGAATATTATTAGGTATAAAGT
This sequence comes from Dolichotis patagonum, assembly GCA_004027295.1. Lineage (NCBI taxonomy): Eukaryota > Metazoa > Chordata > Mammalia > Rodentia > Caviidae > Dolichotis > Dolichotis patagonum. Next base: position 353 of record PVJX010042450.1, read on the forward strand.
GAGAATAATCACTCCAGTGCAGAACTGTCTTGAGGAGAGAGTTGAATCATAAACCTAAGTCACCAGATACTATGCCTAGCTTAGCTAGGGGCTCAGTTAATGACCTGATGTATCTAGCATTGTAAATATTAACAGATACAGTATTCCATTAGTCTGGCTAATGCTATGTGTGGAGAGAAGGGTGTTCGATATAGAACAGATTGCTTTCCTGCCATTCTTATCTGGTGACTGGGGCCAGGATTCTCTTACCAGCTCAGCATGATGTGTGCAATGCCCTCTCTTCACTGCAGGCATCTGAAGTGAAAGCCTCGTGGGTGAAGGAGTGGGAATACTTGGACTTTTTGTCTCTCTGTACTGTGTCTAGTGCTCACATTTCTCATCTATTAATGGGCAGCATATGGCTTGATGATCTTTTTTGTGACTAATATTTCACAAAGCTCAGATTTGGCCATAAGTAGCAGAAATGTGCATTCTTAATATAATTAATAAAAAGAAAAAATTTACCAGCTATAATAAAATAAAGCCTTCCAAAGGGAAGTAGCATGAAGAAACAGTAATAAAGTAGTACTCAAGGCTAAAAAAGATAAGCAGCTGCTGTCCTCTGAGAGGATCCAGGAAGTCTTCCTAGAGAGGCTGGCACTTGAAATACGTCTGAAGGATGCCATGGATTCCAACAGGCAGAGGAAGGTGCATGCATCTTCTAGCAGGCAGTCAGGCCTGTGTGGGTGATGACATAGAAGAATGAGGGGAAGATGACAAGACTTCCACAGTGACCAAAGCAGAGGACAACTGCAGGAATCTTACAAGAGCAGAAGAAAAGTGTGTCAGGTTTTATGTACACAATGGCAGTGAGTTCTGAGCAGAGGGAGCATGAAAAAAAATGACATACAACACCAAGGGAATTTTCTGTAGTTGCTAGTGTTAAAATCCCAAGGATAGAGAGAAAGAGGAGTACAGAGCAAAGAGTATGAGTTACAGCAATGTAATGTATCTTGTTTCTGATGGTCAAGAAGGATGTGGATGTGAAAGAAGACATAATCAGACCATCATGCCAAACTTTGATATTTTTAACAAAAAATTGATGGGTTAAATCCGTATCTTTTTGTTTCCTGTCAAAACCTAAAAGAAATGAGAACTCTGGTTTGTCTCTTGTGTCCCTCACTGGACTGGGACATGCATGGCTTTCCAAGAACCTGGCCCAGCATAAGTCACCCAAGGCTGATGTCATCTGGGATCCCAGCCCATAGTGCTGGAGGACATCACACATTCAACCTGCAGCTGACAGTCTTTCTTGGAACCCTGCCTTTCATAGAAGGGCTTGTAGGTTTTCTGTGGGAGTGAGATAACTAGATGAGATCTATCAAGTACTCAGCCTCTGCACGGTATGCTGGAGGACCCCAGGGTTATACAAGTCTTCAGAAGGAGGCAGACAGGTTTGTCCTCACTTCCCCCTGGAGAGAGGGCTTCTGGGGCCTGATCTGACCTGCTTGTTTATTGTGTTCATATTCAGATAAGGAGTAAGATTCAGTTGCATAGAGGCAGGAAAAGCTTTTCTGAAGATCTCAGCAGAGTCACTAGGAATGCAACACTGGAGTGGTAGGTGTGAGGAGTCCTCCCTCGGCCATGGGTATGGGAGACTTGGCAGCCATAGTCATTTCTGGATGGCCATCTTGCCAATTTCTTCAGGACAGATCAGTTGTGGACTCAATCCCTGATGTTACTATTTATTTGGCATAAACCATTTTCTGACTTCTTTGGAAGTAAGGAAACAACACCTCTATTTCCAGATTGTTTTAATGTCTTATAGAAGACATAGAAGATGTTTATGGCTTGAGAAAAGCACAGAGTGGGAAATTCCCTTCCTAAATGCTGTGCAAACAAAGCCAGGAAGGAAAGAGACATCTGTGGAGAGTAGCGGGCCAGGGTTTAGCTCTTCCCTTTCTTTGTCTTTGTTATAAACAGAGACAGTTGACAGGGTCATGTCACTCACTTTCAGACAGCTCCTGAGGCATCACTGAAGTGAACATTGCTTTCCCAACGGTTAAGTAATGAATACGCTTTTGCATGAACTCACTGGCAGAGCTTTGTTCAGAAGACAAGATTGGAGCAGGTAACTCCATAATGAGAACACAATTGTTACAGGCAGCTGAGTTAATTAGAAACATTATAGGCAGTCAGACAGGGCTAGGACCTCGAAGGAGCCAGAACAGACCAGAAATCTTGCAGCCTTAGAGGAGACAGACATCTCCATTGGACTAGATCTCAAGACAGAAGACCAAACAAATGCAACCACACCCTAAGTATAAACATCAGGAATTGATGTTCTATGTAAGTGTGAATTCAATTGAGGAAGCCAGAAGGAGCCACTAAGCCAACCCCTTACCAGCACAGACCATATTCTGTATTCATGCCTACTTGCTTTGTGACTGGACTCCCCATTTGTTCCTGATTTAATCAATCTTACCTAGCAATTGCGCTCATAATCTTATTGGTTGGCCACAGTTCTCTCCCACCTCATACCTGCCTGCCTTACAGGTTCCCATTTTTCCCCCATCTTGGACCTGCCTCATTTTGTGGTTTCCCTCTATAAAAGTCCCTAAAGAAGATAGAGTCTTTGGCAACCCACTTGGGACCCCTTCTGTCTCTCTCAGACAGAAGCTTTCTTTTTCTCAATAAATATATTCTGCCCTCAACCTCCATTGTTCCTAAAATCCATTCTTTGATTTTAGAGAACACAATCTCATGCTGAACATCTATCTAGTAGGTTGGGAGCTTCTACCGTTATGCCACAGCCAGCTATCTTTTTCTGGAATCAATGTTAGGGACATTCAGGTGTGACACATATTTAGACTGTGCTGTGAGATCTTGGGATAATGTTGATAACAGTTAAGTGGCGCATGTAGTGTTTACTAGTGTGAATAAAAAACCCTGGCCTACCTGCCCTAGCATTTCTTAGACCCTTGGCAGGGTAACAACTGTGGCTTGTTTTACATGGAGGAAAGAATAAACTGCACATTCTAAAGATGAATACACTTGGAAAAGGTGACCAAACAGGGATATACATGGAGTTGATGGGTAAAAATTCCTGGCTATTTCTGAATCATATTTCCCAGAGTGTGCTTACTGCTCCACTCCTCTCCCACTATTTAATGGAAAGTGGTAATAGATATTGTGGAGATCTAGATCTGACCCAAATTTCATGTAAGTTTTGATGAAAACCCAAAGTAGAATCTCCCAGGTTGGGTACTAGTCCTCAGTAGGACTGACCACAGTTGAGTTGGGCCTCTCAGATATTATACTAAGTTTACTCTCAGATCCCAAATCCAAGAAGATGATTGACAGAAATAGCTAAGGAACTAAAGAAGAGGTTATTTACTTCTTTTCATATTAAAAAAAGTGCTATCAGGGACCTGGCCAAGACCCCTGATTGCTTGTGTTATGGATATGATGAGAGAAGAAAATAAGAAACAGAGACAAATTTAGTAATTCATGATGAGTGACTAGGAAATTGGTATTTCCCAACAGTCCAAGAGAGTGACCCTCCAAGACAGTCACTATTTATTGGGTGTGTACAGTGATAGGCAGGGCTAGTGAGAGATTCAAAATCAGCAGAGGACTCAGAGGCCTGTGACTCAGTGGACAAATATAATCTGAGGGGAGTCAAGAGGGTGGAGATGATTTTATGCTAAGAAGAATCATGTCCCGGAGTGTTTTATCAACTTAGCAGTTTTAGTTTTAGTTTTAGTTTTAGTTTTAGTTTTAGTTTTAGTTTTAGTTTTAGTGGGTGGGAGAGGATGGCCCATCCCTAAGGAGTTAATGGGAAATCTCAAATGGATGATACCAATAATCCCAAACCTCCATTTTACCCCTTAGGGAAGGATGCAAAATTAGACATTGTGAACCTGTGGTCGCCAACAAAGTGATACATAGGTACACATATTTATGGAGTAGAATGTGATAATAGGATACAGGTATACAATGTGTAGTGATTAAGTCACAGTAATTAACACTTCCATCTCCCTGAACACTGTGTGTGTGTGTATGTGTGTGTGCGTATGTGTGTGTATTGGGAGCTTTCTAACTCCTCTCTTTTAGTTCCTTATAAAATACACAATAGATTTTGTTGCAAACTATAGTAACTCTACCGTGCTGTAGAAACATTAGAAACCATCCCTCCCAGCTCCCTGTATTTTGTTCTGTTCTCCAAACTCTACTCTTTCTCTCTCCTTCCTTGCCTGGCCTCTAGGGAGCGTTATCATAGTCTCTACAATTATCAGATAAACTGTTTTAGCTTCCACATATTGGGGAGAACATATAGGATTTGTATCTGTGCCTAGTTTGTTTCACTGAACAAAATGACCTCCAGTCTTATGCTTACTACAACAAAAGGTGGGGTTTAATTATTGTACGGTTTTTACCATATTCCTTGGTATATAGCGACCTCATGTTTTCTTCAACCCCCTGTCCATGTACAGTTCAGTTGTTTCATGTCTTGGTTATTGTAAATATCATTGCATCCAACATGGGAATGCAGGTATTCTTTACTATGCTCAACTTCTTTTGATATCTACACGAACGTACAAACTTGGATCATACGGTAGTGACATCTTTAGCTTTTGTGTTACATCATAAAATGAGCATCATTTTGGCTATTCAGAAAGAGCCATAATGGGAAGATGATACCTTTAACAATTGACACCACTAATAGTTGTGCATGAAATATTTCCAGGTGCTCAAGTCTTACAATGACCAAATTCACTCAAGGGTCTACTGACAGAGAATACTATGTTTATTTTAATTCTAAGACTTTATAGCTATGGGCAGACTTTGATTAATTTACTTTCATTGTCAATTGTAGAAAACATGTAAAAAGCACTGAAAATAAAAATGTTCAGCTTACTGAATTATAATGTTAGTATCCACAAAACCTGGATCCAGGCAAAAAATAAATGAATCCCACCAGTATCTTGAAGCCTCACACATGCCCCTCCTGTCTACCAGCACACCTCCATCATGACGATGTACTATGGTACTCACTGCCTTCCTTTTTTATATTAGTAGCTCTGATTGTTATGTATTCGTGTCAATAAAATATAGCTCATTTTCTGTTTCTGCATAGCAGTATATTCAGGTGCTTCAGGATTCTGTTCCTTCATCCTACTGTGGCTGACATTTCTGAAGTTGGCTGCAGGATTTGGAGACAGTGATCACATTGGGTCAGGTAACATCCTCAGGAGATGTTCCACATGTCAGGGACAGAAAGCAGAAGCTGGACATTGACTCAGGAGGCAATCTGTGTTCAATCTTTAGTCCCACACAGCTGTTCTGGTCATTGAGCAGGATTTACCATTCCCTTACTGGTCAATGCTTTTTACCCTCACCCAAAGGACCAAGTGACATCATTAATGTCCCAATCAACAACAGGTTCATGGAAGGAGGGGAATTGCCACAGTTTGCTTAGAAGACAGACCAAAGGGCACTCTCAAGTTTTCTGGGATATCTATTTAGGCTTTCTTTCTCTTGCAAACACTTTCAAAACAAGTGCAGCAAGGCACGCAGTGCACAGTCATAATCCCAGCACTCTTGAGGCTGAGGCAGGAGCTTCGTCATGTCTGAGCTCAGCCTAGGAAACTGAATAACTTAGCAAGATCTTGAACTAAAATAAAAATATAGAAGAGGACTGGGGATGAATTTTAATGCGAAGACCCTGAGCTCAATACCCAGTATGACAAAATTTAAGTAAATAACCAAATATGACAAAGACTGTGGTTTCCAAGATCTGTATCTGATTATTTTGACTGTTCTCTCATGCTCTCCTTCCTATGGGGATGAATTCACTTTATTCTGGCTTCAGAGCAGATATTACAGGCTGGGAAATAAAAAGCAGGGAAGAGGCTTGCCTGACATACTGGGAACATTTGGGCACATAGCACTGTGGTTCCTGCAGTCAGGTTCGGGAGGACTCTTCAGTTCTATCAGTGGCTCAGTCACTTAGGACAAGGTATTTGTTACAGCCAGACTTCAGATTCTCTGTACAATCAAGATAGGAAGGCAGAATATACAGAAGGTTAAATTTGATGGTTAAAGGGCTATAAGTCATAAAAGCATGTACATTGTGAACAGGATACAGAAGGAGTGACTGAATACTAGCTAAAATTAAAAGTAGGTTAAGTCAAAGTGGGGTCTTGACGTTTGGCTCTAACTCCAGTCCACTTTTGGTATAGAAAGAAAAGCAATCAAGTATATTTCCTTCATAAACATTAGCATGCTTTCTCATGTACTGATTTTCAGTCAAACAGAACCGCCTGGTACACACTGTGTGATGTTCTCTGTATAACAGTTCCAAGCGCCAACCACACAGGGAACTACTGTACTCACGCAGCGAGCTCAGTCCAACGTGTGGGTGTGGGTGTGGGAATGTTCTGGAAAAAGAAAGAGCTTCAGACTCAATGCATTAAGTGTGCTCAAAACCCAGCTCTGGAATGATGCATTCAAATTCACTGAACTCATTTGTCCTTAATGGTGGCATAGGGTAACACTGTTAGACAGGGCTAGTATAAAGCCAAATGATATACAAGAGTTGATATTATCTGCTGTAGAACTAGACATATGAATAGCTTGAAATGAACTGTAGTGTCCCTTGACAACACTAGAGAACTGACTGAGAAAATTATGCCATAGAAAATGCATGTTGACAAGTCTATACCAACATGCACTTCTCATAAATACTGACAAAGTAATCTCACAAAGTTCATGAGTTCTTCATGTTTCGTTCAGAGTCTAATGGAACTTTTTCCACATTTGGGCTTAGCCTGTTGCAAGCTGTGGTCATCAAAAAATTACTTATCTTCTGCACCTCAATTATTTTTTTTTTTCATCTAAAAGTTGAGTTAATGATATTTAACTCAGAGGATTTGAAGATTTTATGGTTAATTCACATGATACAGAATTGGGACCTCAATAATTTTCAGTTAGCTTTACCACTGTTGTTTGGAATATTCTATCTGGGGCCAGAGATATAGCTCAGCGGCACAGTGCCTTCATGGAATATAGTCTTTCCTGAATAAGATTTTAAGAAGAAAACAAAGGAGAGGAGTGAGCTGTGTGTACTGACACATGTCTGTCATCTCAGTACTCTAAGAGACGGAAGGATCAAACTTCAAGTCCAGTGTGGGTAATTCATCAACATACAACTTGATTCCAAATAAAAAGATAAAAAGGGGTGGGAATATAGCTCATTGGGAAGACCCTGTGTTCAATATTTAGTATTGCTAAAAAGAAATACAGAAATGGAAAAGAGAGTGAGAAAGAAAGAGAAAAAGGAAGAAGGAAGGAAAGAGCAAGAAAGAAATTTGATGTGAAAATTGATCACATCAAATTTATAAATGTAAATCTTTTACAACTGTAACTTTGATATGATATTTGGTATCATATTTCAAATACTGACCCTCAGCATGCAGGGCGAAATGTGATGTTTGGGAAAGGACTCTTTACTACTACTTTTTTTTGGGGACCAGGGATCAAACTCATGACCACACACTTGCAAGGCAGGTGCTTATGCCACTGAGCTAAATCCTCAGCCCTGGGAAGGAATTCTTATGTCACATGAATGAATATACTATTTTGGAGTAAAATTTTGGGCACTGATTTCAAAAACATAACTTGATCTTTTAGTTAATTACAACATTGATACAAATAAAAATTGTCTATAATATACTTAGAAGATGATGAAACATTACAGTGTGTTCGGGAGGCCTGGAGACAGAGGACTAAATTAGGATATAGTACACAACTTCACTTTTGATAGAGTCATTTTTTAATAAAGCTTTGCACCCTTGTTAATTCTATTACTCTTCCCTCCCAATTCTTTAGTTGCAGCCGAAGACCACTGGATATTCCATGAACGAGACACAGAATTTCAGCTTTGATGTGTTGACAGTTTTCCTTACCTAGGGTGACTGTCTCCGAAAAACTGTTACTGGGTCTTCAAGGTTAGTGTCAATGCCACTTTGTGAGTAGGAGTTTATCAGTTTCCTACCGTCAAAGAAGTAACTCCTTAAATGCAGTGCTGTGCAGCATTTGAGTTTGATTCTGTTGACAAGGTCTCTGTGGACTCATTATGTTTATATGTGTGTCTCCACTCCTGGTAAGAAACTTGAGGACAGGGACAGTGTTCTATTTGTCTTCTCTCACCTGTGAGTCTTCACTCACCTATAGCATCCATTAGTAACTCAGTCAATGAAGAGATAGAGTCCTATGGAAGGGAATTAATTACTGTCAGAGGCCCATCGTGCTTCAAATTGGAAGGGCAAAGCAAGGTTGTGAATTATTACTTTTTACAGGCAGGTGGATGAGGGAGAGGAACAAGGAGTGGTGGACCAGGAAGACATAAAGAGATGGATGGTCTAGGTGCTTCCAACAAGAGTATGGGGGGGACATGGCAGGTGCAGGAATGGGGAGGTTGCTATTTTAGTAAAACCTAAAAAGAAACCCATTGCACAATGCTGATCTCTTTCATATAAACTGACTGCATTTAAGGAATTGCTGATCTTATAAAAAATATTTATAATTCTAGTGATGGCAATGTGTATATATTTTCTATATCATGTGTATAACCAAACAATGTAATCCACGGATAGGAGACACTAAAGGTTGACCACAAAATGGTGAAACAGTGAATTGTGAAAGTTAGAATAACAATTTAGTATAGTAAAAGATGCATTGCCATGAATGCCCTTCAAAACACTACCTTCTCTTAGAACACACTTACCCCATTGTTCTTGCCACTTGCTGCTGCAGCTCTGGAGTCCTCTTCGTTGAGTGTCTTTCCAGGTGTGATAAAAAATACGGTGAGTGCTACCCTCAACCACTATCCAATGGAAAGGGAGCTCATAAAAACATGACACTGCATCCTCATACACCTTAGTCACTGTGTCTGCTACTATCTGACTTCTGGCTCTTGCCAAAGTCCAAATGACCAAAAAAAGGAAATGTTTTGAAACCATTCAGCACAATGAGGCAGCCAGAACAGCTCAGCTAAAGACTCTCAGAGAAGAAGACTCCAAAGCTCCTGCAGGAAGTGGCAAGGACAATAAGGTGAATAGTGCAGGAGATTTTCAGAGGGAGGGGATTCATGGAAATATATCTTTTATATAAAGCAATTGCTTTAATTTAAATAGTCACTATTTTGTGTCATACTCATTTAAGACTGTTTGGTCACACTTTTATGTGATGTGAGAAAACCTTCCATGAAAAGGAATGTATCTGTTTGTTCAAAATTAGAGGGCTGGGGATTTAGCTCAGCAGCACAGTGCAGTGCAGTGCAGTGCAGTGCAGTGCAGTGGAATTCACAGGTCCTGAATTGCATTCCTGGTGCCAGAAAACAAAAACAAATACACACCCCCCCATTTAAGTCTACTTTCTTCCTAAACACTTCAAATGTTTACATCTGTAACCTCTGCAGCACATGCTTTGAAATAAATATGTAACTCTGCAGTGCCTTGGAAGTGCCCTGAAAATGACCACTCAGAAGCCCTGATTAATCATGTTATTGCTTATTAAATTTTGTGTCATTGGAGTCAAATGTCCCGACTGCCCCAAATCAGCGGTGAGCTCCCCTTTTAAGGGTTTCCTCCACTGCTTGCCTTTTTTGCTAAGTTTTTCCCCCTTGTGGTTGTCAGCCGTGTGTTGGGGTGTATAATTGAAATCCACGTTGCTACAGAGGAGTCAGTAACAATCACTGTGATAGGGTCTCACTAAATCACTGACTCCCAGGTTGATCTCAAACTTGTGATCTGCCTGCCTCAGCCTTCCAGAGTAGTGCAGTTATCTACATATACCACTGTACCTGGCTGGCATGTATGTTTTTAAAGAACTCGAGACTGGAAAGGAAATTTAGAGTAATCTAGTTCTACTCCTCTGTTTTATGTATATGAAAACCAGGGGCTGGAAAGAAACAGAGTTGTGAAATGATTAAGTCAAGTGAATCAACATATCCACTTACTCAGCAAAAGGAGAAAAGCATTCTTCATTATTTTCAACTCTAATGTCTTATTATTATATGTGCACACTTCTGTGTGTTGACTTTTGTGTGTTGAAACCAAGATTCAATACTGAAATTATCAGGACTTTCATGATTTGATTGTTAAATACAACCCTTTATTTAAAAGTAAATTCCAACCAGGTACAGTTGAGCAAATTATACTAAGGACAACATTTATAGATTTTCAATACTCATTACTGCCTAGATATTTCACTACATGTCTTATTGTGCAGGCTTATTTATTTAATTATCATATTAGTCCTGGGGACTGAATCCAAGCATTCACATTGAGCTCCATGCCTAAATCCCTTCCACTTTTTAAAGTTTTGAGTCAGTATCTTTCCCAGTTTTGGCTCCAACTAGTGATCCTCCTGCCTCAGCCTTGTGGAGTATAGGGATGATAGCTATTTGCCTGGCTTAGTGCTACCTTTGGAGGTAGTCTGGGTTACCCAACCCCTAGAACTGAAATGCCATATGTATGCACATTTTCCTAGCTCCTTCTAGTGCTATATTGCACAGCCAGAAGTTGCAGCACTGAAATTGGCCAAAGCAGAAATATTGACACCACATTATTCTGCAAATGCTACAAACATGCCCCCCTGCCCGCCAATACCTTCATTAATGTTTAGTACATCTCAGTTTCTGGGTGCCGCATAAAATCAGACTCAGGAAGTAGCTGTGGCCTTCAGGCAGCCAAGAGTTCTACATAAGCTAGGTCCACAAATGAAGAGCGGTATTTTCAATCTAGTGCTGGTCCGTAATTCAAATGCAATGGGCCGGGTGATTAAAAGGTAGCCAAAGGAAGCATTCTGTGCTCAGGACCAAGGGCTGTGATTAGGTCCAATACGTGCTTTACCAGCTGAAATAGAGTATATGGCAGGTGTGACAAGTTCGAATTGTAAAGGTTACAGTGAACACATGGACCAAAGTTAGTAGAAGTTTCAGATGGAATTTGTAGCAGTACAGGTGAATGATTCGGGTAAGGTTGGTACAAGTGTCTAGGTGTTTTTACCTTTAATATCATTGAGTGAAGACTTCATAATTATCCAGCAACATTCTAGGATTATAAATTCTCTATTATTCATATGGGGGAGAAAACTAGCATTCAGTAAGCATCAGCAATGTGCCAGATAAAGTGTGAGCCGTGTTGTTTAAACAATTTTGTGTCCCCAACCCCATAAGAGGGAATAAACATGAACAAGAGAGAACCAATAAATACTGGGCACACTGACAGTATTCACATTTTCCATGGAATCATTGCAGGTTTAAAAGTGATATGATTTATTCTCACTTTATAGCCATGAAGTGGAGGCTTGAACAATGTAAGAAACTTTTATAAAATGACGCTGTAAGTAAATGGCAAAGTCACACCCTTTAAACACATCTGGACCTATGAAATGTTCCTGGGATGCACATTACTGCCAGGCAGCCAGGATGCTATGGGAAATGATTAGCATTATGCCAGCCCTCTGTTTATACAGAAAGACTGTGCCCTCTCTTGAGAGGAAGATGTCAGTTGTGACCACATGATATTATATAGGCTCACATACTAAGATTATAGGACATATAATCAACATGGTCCTCAGAACTCATGTCAGCATCTGAGAGTTCTCTAATCCATGTCTTAAAGGATAGACAAGAATCATGCGGGTGGGATGGAACACAGTTGGGGAAAGATCATTTTGGGCAGACAGAGCAATAGCCATATGGCAGGGTCAGAGGAATAAAAGCAAATTAATCACAATAGGAACCAATAATTTATTGGTTAATTAGAGTTAATTAAATTTTTCATTTTAATGAGAAAAAATAAAAATAAAACAGAATTTCAAAACAGGCTAATAGGAAAGTAAAAATAATTAATACTTTGTGTATTTGTGTAGGCAGAGATTTCATGAACAAAACTCAGACTGAACAGGAAATACTACCAAGAATCAACAAATGGGAACTCGACAAAAGAAATCACCTACAGAGTGAAAAGACAATCCACAGAGTGGGAAAAAAATTCGCCAACTGCCCCTCAGACAAAGGACTTCTATCCAGAACACATAAAGAATTGAAAAACATCAGGCCCCTTAAATTCAAAGATCCAATCCAAAAATGAGCATTTGATAGTTCTCAGATGAAGAGATAGAAATGGCAAATAAATATGTAAAAAAGTGTTCAACAATACTGGTCATTTGAGAGATGCAAATTAAAACAAGACTGAGATTTCATCTCCAAAAAGAATGGCTACCATCAAGAAATGAACCAATAGCAAATGCTGGAGGGTGTGGGGAGAAAGGAATCCTTCTCCACTGTTGGTTGGGAGCACAGACTGGTGCAACCACTGTGGAAATCAGTGTGGAGATTCCTCAAACAACTAGGATTACAGCATTTTACTCTTTTACTCTTCCTCTGAGTCCATGAATAGACTCAGCCACCACAAATGATTTTGGTTCAGTTCTGGACTATGGTTTCCCATGTGAGTTTCTATCTTGAGCATAGGGTAATCCCAACATAGAAGTAAGAGGGCCAGACTCATGTTTTAGAAAGCCCCCCTGCTTTGGGTAGCTGTTAAAATGACTAGTAATTCCTTAGTTTAAAATCTGTTGTCCTCTTTTACCTTTTTTTGTGAGAATTGAATGGATAACATCTAAATGCCAGAGTTGCAGTGAGTTCTTATAGGAATATTATTATTTTGGGGTGGGGTACCGGGGATCGAACTCGTGACCTCACTCTTGCCAGGTAGGCGCTTATGCCACTGAGCTAAATCCCCGGCCCCAGGATTATAGGACATATAATCAATGTGGTCCTCAGAACTCATGCCAGCATCTGGGGGTTCTCTAAAAATTCGCATCTTAAACTGTCGGTGGCTGTTATTTTTGCTTACTATTTCTCAGTTTGTCCCTGGCCGGTCTTTGACCTCATTTCTTACTTCTCTTCCCTGGAGCACCAGCATCCACTTACTGGAAATACTTCTGCACATCATTTCTCTCTTTCCTGAAAGGCTACTTTACATAGTGATTCCTGGGAACAGTGGGCTACAAATGACTTCCAGGACTGGAGGTCATGGGGGTCTTACAGTGTCAGGAAAAGCTTACCTTGTCTGTTTGCTTCTCATTTTAACTCCAGGAGGGTTAGTTATACAAGCTGGTGTGTTAGGAAGTAACACAGAGTTAACAGAGTCACTCTAATTAATTGTAATTAATATCTGGAAGGGAATGGCTTTTTCACCGAGTTGGGATTGTTCTGATCATGAAAGATATAATGAAGCTTCTGCATTATCAGTATGATGAGAGAATTTTTGGAACCACCTACCTGACTTTTGGGTGGGATCTTTGAAGAATTCCCTTACTAAATATATTTTTATGAGAAATTTAGGGAAATAAAACATCATTTCATTTTTATTATAGTCATTCTTTTCCAAATTCTAAAAATAAAATAATTTTGCATATCAAACTCTATGGAGTTGGTTTGGAATAGGGGGAAAGTGAAAAAATGAGAAATTCTTAGATGTCTAATGTGATGGTATAATTTGAGACCTGGATTTTACTCAAGTGATTATGTTGAAATAAAAAGGGAGAAAAAGAGGAATGTATAATTCATTCAGGACTCATCAAAATTATATGAAAGATTAATCACACAGGTCACAAGCCAAAGATTCAGCAATTAGAGTGCTGAGGAAAGTGTGGCATTTGAAGCTATTTATTTTTTAATGCTTCTTGTTTCA
>PVJX010042451.1:0-14128 GCA_004027295.1 Dolichotis patagonum
CTTTACATGCTTTAACTTTGTAATTTGAGCAGCTATTTCCAAGAAGTCAGTATGTAATTAGTCAAGTAATAATTTCCTAGGTTTTATTGTTGTACTTTTCCTTTTTTCCTTGGAATGCTGTATGGTTGCTACCCTTTATTCTGTTTTATTTTGTTTTGTTTTTTCCTCTTTAAATAAAATTATAAAAAAAAAAAGAAAATGAAAGGGAAATTCCTCATATCATGTAATACACAGGCTTCGTTGAAATCCCTTCAGCTACCTCAAAACTGACTTTTATTAAAACTAGGAAACAATATGCATCTATGTATTACACGTTGTTAGGGTTAGGGTTAGGTTTGCTTTTTTCTTTTTTATGATACTGACTTGCTGAAGAAACTGGGCTCATGGATTATTCCATATTCTGGAAATAACCAGTCGAGTTTTCTGTTGTCCATATTTTGTACAACGGAGAAATTAGATTTAAAAACTTGCCTAGATTTACACTAAATGTTTTTGGCGAGAACACAGTGTCTGTGTTTCCTTCCACACTGCATTGGGAAGCATGTAATAGCAAGTCTCTGCTTGCTCTGCTCATGTGACCACTTAGCCCGCCCCACGCGGAAGCAGTGGTGCTCCCTTTCCGGCTTGCCAGCACTCTGTGGGGTGATGGTCGTGACAAATTTCTTCTCCCTTATTATCTTCCTGCAGCGCTTGTCAGCTTCCCTGATGAACCTTGTCTGAGTCACCTGTTTTACTACAGTTCACAAACTGGTTATTTTTTCTAATTTTGCATTCTTTCTGCTTTATTTATTTATTTTTCTTTCTATTTTCCCCGTATAATGACTATCACATTGCTTCTTTTAAAGTATCAGTGATTGAAATCTCTCTGCCCGACACTTTTCCTTTGCTTCGTTGCACCTTAAGTGTGAGTTTATGGACCACTTGCAGCCCAGCAGCAGGGCTCCTGTCCACGCTGCAGCCCTGACTGGGCTCCTCAGCTCTTGCTCCGGAGACAACCCCAAGTCATCCTTAGATTTATTGGTACACTTGGAGCCAGAACATGATAAACAGATACATTTTTAGATAATTATAGACTCACATGCAGATCTAAGAAATAGTGGAGATCCCATGTGCTCTCTGCCATGTCCCCACGGTAGTAACGTTCTGCATAATAAAACAGGGCAGCATCACAGGCAGGACGTGGGCACTGCCGCAATCTACAGACTTTATTACTGTTTTGTCTGTTGTATATGCACTCATTTGTGTATGAATATTTTTTCCACTCCATTTCACCTTATTTTTGTTATTTATAGTTTTGTGATGACCACCGCAGTCAAGAGACAAAATGAGTCCATCTTTTACTAGCCTGTTCAGTCACAGTCCTCTCTCATTGCAACTCAGGGCAATCACTAATCTACCCTCTGTGCATAGATTAGTGAAATCATTTAGCATGTACCTTTAAAACTGAATTTTTAGCACTTAACACAATTTGATGCTCCACCCGAGTTCTGTGCTTGCTTTGCTTTTCATTTCTGAGAGTACCCTACATCATGCATACAGCACACTGTGCCTATTCACCCACTGAGAGACTTCGAAAAGTTTCCAGTTATTATAAAAAAGTTTCTATGAAAATTTATATGAAGACTTTTATATGGACACACATTTTTATTTCTCTGCGATAAATGCCCGAGAGTGTAACTTCTAGGTTGTATAATAAGTACACTGTGTTTCTAGGGAAACACAGAGTGTTTCCTAGTGACTCTATGGCCGGCCGTACCATCTCACATGTCTGCCTGCACTGTGTGGGTGACCAGTTCCTGGGCGTCCTTGTGAGAATCTGGTGTTCCTGTTGTTTCTGTTGTCTTTGCTGTTTACTCATTTTAGCCATTCTGATAAGTGTGCAGTGATAGTTCACTGGGATTTTAATTTGCATTTTCCTAACAGCTAATGATGTTGATTATATTTGGATGTGTCTGTCATCTCTATATCCTCTTTAGTAAAATGTATCTTGTCCATTTTCTCATGGAAGATTTTTATTTTTTGAGTGTCAGCTTTGGAAGTTCTTTATATTCTAGATACAATTCATTTTGCTGATACACAGTTAGAATACATTTTTCACAGTGTTTTATTCTTACCACGTGAGCTTATGCAGAGCAAAAGATTTAGTGAGGTCCAGTTTATCAATTTTATTTTCCATAAATCATACTTTACATGCCAATTCTTAGAAAAATCACTGTATAATAAAATATTCTGAAGATTTTTCTCTGATATC
The DNA here is from genome assembly GCA_004027295.1 of Dolichotis patagonum. NCBI lineage: Eukaryota > Metazoa > Chordata > Mammalia > Rodentia > Caviidae > Dolichotis > Dolichotis patagonum. The sequence continues at coordinate 2,252 of PVJX010042451.1, forward strand.
TTTTTTAAAAGTTACATTTTTCATTTATATCCATGATAAACTTTTAGAGTTTGAGTTAGGTTTTTGTATAGGTTGTGAGGTTTAGGTCAATTTTTTCCTTATGGTTTCCCTCATTATTCTAGCACCAGGTGTTGAAAAGACTCTTTCCTTTGTTGAACTGTTTCATTATCTTTGTCAAAAGCCTATTGTGCTCACCTGTGTGTCATTTTATGTTCTCTATTCTGTCCCACTCGTCTCTGTGTCTGTCCTCCCGCCAGCATCACACTGTCTTGATTAATCTAGCTAGGTTACATGACACACATGAGCTGCATGTGTGGATTCAACCAAACATTCAGATCAAAACTATCCAGAGTACAATTACATAAATGCTGAGTGTGTGTGAACTTTTTCCTGTCATTGTTCCCCAAACAACACAGCATAACAGCCATTTACATATAATTCATGGTAAATATATGCATTCTAGAGATGGTTTAAAATATGTGGAAGGATATGTATAAATTCTATGTAAATTTGGTACCATTTTACACGTGAAATTTGATCATCCATGAATTTTAGTGTCTGTGGGATCCTGATACCAATCACTCACAGATGCTGAGGAATAAGTGTGTTCCTTATTACACTGTGTGGAGATAAATAATACCACAAATACCAAATATATGTAATATATCAAAAATAGCATATATTACATCTATATCACATATATCACACACATAAGATCCTTAGATAGATGATAGATAGATAGATGTATAGATAGACGATAGATAGATAGTGAAAGGTAAGTGTGACTGCAACCAATGCAAGAATGACAGAGACACTGCCATAAAGAGGAAGCTTATTTGGTGCATTTTAGGGGTGAGGTTGTGAATCACAGGATGCCGTGGGTCTCTGTGGTCGCTGTAGTTCTTGGGAAGGTCTTTGTGGTTGGTGTTGTTCCTGCAAGGAGGCTGCATGGGTGGAAAGGCTGCACCCTGTAATTCCCTCTCCCAGCACCCAGAAGCTGAGTGCCCCTTTAGATAGATGATAGATAGATAGATGATAGATATAGATGTAATTTCCTGAACAGTAGGATTGTCTTTACTCATAAAATGTCCTCAACCTATGTCCGTCAGGTTCCCATCACTATAATAAAAACCTGCATAATCAATCTAAAAGGGTGTATTTTGACCTACCGTTTTGGAAGCTCCAGTGCGATTGCCCCATTGCTATCAAGTTCACAGCAGTAGTACATGGTAGAGCAGAACTGCTCCCTGTGCAGGGTGAGAAGGGAATGAGGACCCCGTAATCCCTTGTGAAGGCACAGTCCCAGGGACTGGAGGACCCAGGCCCTATCCCATCAGGCCCTGTCTCTTAAACATTTCACCACCTCCCAATGTCACCAGCTGCAGGCTAAGGCTTTAACTCATGGGTCCTTAGGGGACATTCCAGACCCAAGCCATAGCACAGTCACAGCTGAGACCTAAGGGTATGCTAATACGGTGACTGTTGGCAGGTGGCAATGGGCAGCTTCAGGACTGGACTGTTGTCACCAGGTCAGAGCTGCTGCTCTGTCTCCTGACCCCCAGCGAGAGGACATGGGTGAGAGGTGGTGCCCACTCCCCAGTGGCCTCGTCACAGGTACAAAACGTACATCAGTGCAACTTCTCAAGCAATGAGAGTTTGTTTTTTATTTATTTGTGTTTTGAACAATGAGATTTCAGATGCTTCTTTGCCTTGGGCATCAGTGTGGCTGTCTAATAAATCTTCCCAGTGCTCGCTACAGTCCTGTCCCTTTTGAGGGACCCCTGAGTAATATAATCATTAATCTGCCAGTCACAGAACCATATGTCTCGCTCGGTTACAAAAGCCCTCCAATCTGTGACTGTGGAAAGCAAAGTTCCCGTGGGAGTGGCCTGTGTCAATATCACTATTTTGCAGTGTTTCCCCCTAGCCTAACAGAGCATCCTCACTCAGCCCCAACTGAAATGTGGGCCACACCGGGCAGAGGCCTGCCAGTCACAGAGGTGGGGATCGATGTCTGCAGTGACAGGGCCCGTGACAGATCCTCAGGAGAACGCGCAGCCTCGTGAGCCTGCTGTTGTTGGGGGCCCCGTGGAAAGGTAACGACCTTGTGGGCAACCTTAGCAAACAAGGGCTTCGAGAGCACTCAGGTCTGGCACTGCTTGTTTTCCATGAGAAATGTCTTGAGTTTCTAGCTTTTTGGTAGGTGCCGTAAGGGCGGCAACTTCTGTTAGATGATACCAAGAATACTCCAGTTAACTCGGCTCTTCAGGAACCAGGCAGCTAAGCAGTTCCCCTGAGCCTATCAGGACACCAGAAAGACCTCTCAAGCTCCAGCTGTCACTGAATTTAAGAAACGCTGGTCCAGAGAGGGGGCCGGAAGCGGCTCATTTTTGTAAATCCTGGTGACTGGAACCTACCACAGCACACCTACTTCATTATCCTATCTCAGCAGTGTCGGGAGCGGCTATGATACAGCCCCTGTTGTAAAGCCTGCACGTTATTTGACCTTACAGAAAATACTTGCTAACCCTTATTTTAGACCATTGGGTAGGCTGCAATTTTTTTGAAGACTTCTTTTGGCTTTGGGTTTTGCTATCTGCAACTTGGACTGTATCAGCTTGGGAATCTCAGTTCCTTCTCTCTACATGAAACTGTGCTGTATTTGCATTTGTAGCCATTGACATCATCCTAGCATTGTGAAGGCTGCTTCTCAGTTTTCAAGTAATGCCTCGACTGTAATAAGTAAACGAAGGCATAATAAAAAGCTAAAGGGTTTATTTGAGCCATAATGGGTCATCCAGTTCTGTGTCAGAATGGCTCAGGAGGCCCCCTAAGGGACTCAGGGTGGGCACTGGTGTGGTGGTCAAAGGATGGAATCAGAAGGAAAGAAAACCTTGGAGTGGTTAGAGTCCTGTGATTGTCTGACTTGCTCTCTGTTACTGCAAAGTTTCTAATTATATAGTTACATTCGTTGATGGCTTCTGATTGGTTGAACTTGATTTCTTTTTTCCTCTTTAACCATTTACAAGAAATAGCCCAAGTTGTTTTTCTTATATTTGCAAATCCAGCAAGGCAGAAGTCACCTAGCAAGCCGCATTGGCTGTGTCAGTTCAGGATTCCTTCAGCCTTGGACTCCGTTTTAATTTATTTTAACAAGAGAAAACACAGAAGACACAGGACCCCGAACAGGAATGTGAATGCTGAAATATAGTAAGCATGAAAATCATGCCCAGCTCCAAGTATTTCAGCGCTGACTGAATGTTACACAGATACAGCATGCTTGGATGCAGAGAAGGCGCTAAGATTCCCGCACTGATACACCGAGGAGGCAAATACCACACTGCAAGTCTGAATGCAGTCTTTAAAAATCACAGCCCAGGCGCCGGGGGTATGGCTCAGGAGTGCAGAGCCTGCCTGGCAAGCTTGAGGTCCTGAGTTCAATTCCCAGTTCAAAAAACTAATTACAGCCTGTTAAAGGACCAAAGGAAGGGGCAAGTGTCTTCTCTAACAGGCCAAATGGTCAGTGGGTGGGAAGAGCAGCGGCAGCATTTTCTTCTCTCAGATGCAAGCAAGGTGAGAGGCTCTCCAGAGGCAGAAGTAAAACTCATGAAAAAACCATGAGTAGTGGAGAGGCAGCAGGAGCAGAGAAGAGGTGAGGAGTAACAGACGGTCTCAATCAAGAAGGGAGGGAACCAGGTGTGGTAGTGCAAATTTGTAATCCTGGCACTTAGGAGGCTGAGGCAGGAAGATTTCCACAAGGTCAGGGTCAAGGCCAGCCAGGGCTACATAATGAATTCAGGGCCAGCCTGAATGTCATAGTAAGACCTCTCTGTCTCTGTCTCTCTCTTTCTCTCTCTCACATACACACACACACAAATGAAAGAGAAGACAAAGAAAAAAGGAACAAAGCAGAAAGAAAGAAGGAAAGAAAGACAGAAAGAAGAAAGAGGAAAGAAAGGGAGAAATGAAAGATCCTAGAGCAGCTATAAAAGAAAAAGCTAAGCAAAAGCGCTTCCCTGTAGGCACCTGAGATGTGGGTAGATGTGGAGTGGATTTTTGTTTTCATTTCATTCTTTGCTATGGGGCTTAGTTTTACTTCAGGAATGAGATAAACTGCTCAAAACACTTAGTAAAAACCTTGGGAGGACCCTGGCCCGTGGCACTAGGAGAACCTCCGTGCTCACCCTGCAGCCCGCCTGCTGCTCCCTCTGAGGCCCATGGCTCTCCCCTTGTGTGCCTGTGTTCCTGTCTCCTGTACCCCACTGCACCCCGCAGGCCTCCCTCTCACCACCCCAGACCCACTGAAAAGGGCTCCTCTCCTCGGAGGGCTCTCTGCCTGTTCCCCTCCCTTGCCCAGAGCCTCCCTCTTGCCTTCCCCTATGGCCCACACTTCCTGCATGCTGCTCCTGTCTCCGCGGCCTCTACAGGGGATCCAGTGCACAGGGCCTGGGCCTGGCTCAATCTGCCATCTCCCCGCGCCAGCTACAGTGTTGCTTCCTCGGGACACTTCCGCTGCCACAATGTGAAAACTCCGATTGTACATTTAATGACACCACAGTTGCCTCCTTTTGTTCTTAATGCAAGTATAAGTGTTAATTATTTGTGCAATTACTTGTTACCTCTTCTCTGCAACCAGCTGGCGAATGACAGGGAAACCATACCTGCCTTTTAGATCCCCCTACCTGCAGTGCTTCATCGAATGTCTGCCATAAAATACCCTCAAAGCACCCATTCAATGCACCAACAAATCAAAGCTAAAGACCAAGATATGTTTCAAACAAATGGTTTCAGTTGTTAAAAATGCTAAGCCAAAAATAAAAGAGAGACGTGAGACAAATTCCTTAAACCACCGGTAGCATGGCTAGACAGTTTTGGGGAAAATGTCCATCAGATCTAAAATGCTAGAGTATTTTATTTTAAAATGAAACTGGGGGAGAAAAGCTCAAAGCACTTGTGCTCAGGCTGCAGTGGCTATTGATAAGAAGGATGGTGCAAAACAAAATAGATGAAGCCTTGGAATAGGAGGGGAACCCACAAAAGCAAGGCTTGTTGCTTCCTGGTCTGTTGGTTTTACAAGCAGATGTGATGTCCCTTTGACGGTTAATCTCCACCATACAGAAAAGAATGTGGAACAGTGTTTTCTCTTCTCTTTGTTGGTTTAGTGTGAAACTTTGAGTTAAGTTAATTCCACTTACTGCCTCCTCTTTTCCACGCTCCAGCCTTCAGCGAGATGCAGAGCATCTCAGCACTCTTTGCCCAGCTGACCCGTTACAGAGAGCACAGCGTGTGTGCAGGTTTCCGCCAGCGCGGGCGCTGCTCTGCCAGGCTCAGCTCCTGTGTGAGCTCAGTAGGAGGAGAAGCCTCTGCATCTGGGGGGCAGAGTTATCTTGGGGTCTCAAGGATCCTGCCCACAGTGCTCACAATGATGGCAGTAAGAAGAGAGGACGGAGCTGGCAAACAAGGCTGGGCCTTCCTGGCAGGGTCTGTTTCCAGCCTCCGCACGGGCAGCGGGAATGCAGCCTCCAGGAAGTGCCGGATGATCTGCTCTTTACTGGAGAAAAGCAGCTCAGATGCAGCTCTTGAGTGGGGAGATCATCTGACAAACACCAGCGCGGAACGGTGTGCTGACTCTGGTGAGTCAGCAGGTGGGTCCTTGGGCTAAGACAAGAAAACGCTGGGTGCCGTGTGGGTGCTGCGTTGCCATCGTAATACCATGCCTTTGTTTTAGAGAGCAATTGGAACTAAACATGGAAGGAAATGGGCTCTAAGGCGAAGTGGACTTCGTAAGAGAGGATTGCCACTTCTATGTGGAATCGGCCACTGCTGTCACACAGAACAGCCAACAGAGACTCCAAACAAGGTCATGGGACGACTTAGGAGAGATCAGCACGGAGCAGAACAAAACTGACTGGAGGGGCGTGTGCAGGTGGAGGTGAGGTTTAAGCTACGAGAAGAGGAGCTCCAGGAGAGAAATGAAAAGCAGGAACTGGAAAGCCTCCCTGTGACCTTGTGACAGACCAGTGCGTCAAACTTCCCAACTACTCGAAGCCAAACCAGGAATGAGCAAATAAATGCTTCTCAAGAATCACAGGGGATGTGAGGCCAAAGGTTCCCTTTTTTTTTCTTTTCTGGTACTGGGGATTGAACCCAAGACTTTCAGATTAAGCTACATTCCCAGCCCTTTTTATAATTTTTACTTTGAGACAGGGTCTTGCTAATCACTAAGGGGCCCAGGATAGACTTGAACTTGCAATCCTCCTGCCCCAGCTTCCCAGAATGCTGAGGCTATAGCCTGTCCCATGTCTGGCTCAAAGGTTCCCATTTTGTTAGACGGAGAAGCGGACTCCAGCCCTGCACTTGGAAGAGGCAATGATGGACGATCACAGGGAGGAATTTCCTGACCTCTGGACCTCGCAGTTTGGCTGCTTCTCTGGTCATGAAGTCAGCAGGGTGTCTCCGGAGCCTCAAAACCTCAGAATTTTTCACCGCATACAGAAAGGGCAGGGATGGGAACAGTGCAAATCAGGGACTGGGTTTCTGAATTGGCTCAGTCAGCCCCACTGCAGGTTAACCAAAGTCAGAGGAAAAAACTCACCCACTGCACATAGGTATAGATTTTATTTTCTTTAACAAAAATGTGTATAAAATATATTGTGTAAAAAATATAATGTGTAAAAAATATATATTGTGTATAAAATATATATCCCTTTTGTGGGTTGCTGAAAAATTTACAGTCTTCGTAGTGACAAGAAAAAAGGACCAGGAATCATTTTAAAAGAATGCCATTTGAAGGATATTATGATGACCAAATAAATTGAAAAAGAGAATTTAATGATTGAAAAAAATTAACAGTGACCCCGTGGGTGACTCTCGCTCCTTAATGATCGAAGTAGGGAGACTGCAGATGGAGATGCCTCACTCTGAGTGAGCCCATAATCCTCTAAAAAGAGAAGATTGAAGTGTAATTAGTATTTGAGGTTATTTTCCTCCAACAGAAAGTACAGTTCAAATAAAATAAGGACCAACCGACCAGGTGAAATATCAGAAACTGCACCATCACCATGAAAGCCATTCTCTTCTGTTTTCCACTTCTGAGATTTTCCTCTTTCACCCTCTGTTTTATAGAAAATACAAGGAATTTAGGAGCAAAAGGCTCTGCGTAGGAGTCCACTTTGCAGGACAGGCACCTGCGGTGGGCAGGCGCCCTCTGGTGGCAGCAGGTCCTGAGATGGAAAGGACTGAACAAAGATGCCTAGAACTCTCCTGCCGCCTCTTCAGCAGGACAAGGCGGGGCGGTGCAATCACAGCACAGAGGAACTGACCTGTCTTTCAGGAGCCACGACCATGGTCATACTTCTTAGATTCCCAGTTCTCCGGCCACGCTGCCCGACACCCAGAGACCCATGGTCGGCCTGGGGCTCCTGCTTGCTCTTGTTAATTCTTGGGGCCGTGATGCTTGGACCTATCAGGGAAAAAGAAGTGAAGACAGGAGAGGAACTACTGAGGTTCCTGAGGTTAGAGGAGTAAAAAGAACTCAGGACTCCCAGGTGGAGTCCTCTGAGGCCTGGCGTGGGGCGGTGGAGCCAGGCTACCTCGCGTCAGCGTGGAGGGGACTAGGGGAACCTGAGCCCTGACACTCCCTGGACACATTCTCAGGTCCGGCGCCCCATCCCACTTGTCTGCTGTTACACCATCCACCCACGGCCTGCACTATGCGTCCCCTTCCAGGAAGCTTCTGGGGGCCCAGGGAGCCCCTGCATGAGCAGCAGAGCATCACAGGACCTGCTGGAGTCCTCTAGCTGCGCAGAAAAGCGGCTTTCTGTGGGCTGTGCCTGGTGAACTGTTAAGTGTTTATGACCACAGCGGGGAACACCCTGAGCGGAGCGTGGAGTAAAGGAAAAGAGAAACAAGGAGACGAAGCAGATTACAGGCGAAGGGTGCCAGGAAATGCCCTCTGGAGTCCTGGTGAGGACTAAAGAAGAGCATGCAAAGGAGAAGGAAGGAAAAGCGGAAAGAGCAGGGGCGTGGAGAGGCAGGAGCAGGGCGCAATGACGGTATTTACCATGTGTGCTGCAAACAGCCGCAAATCCATCTCTGCGTCGGGGAGACGAGCAGAGAAGCCAGCGTTTGGCAGAATAAATTAAATTAGGGGGCAGAACTGAGCCCGGAAAGAGCTCTGACGCCAATTCATTGCTTCTCTGCCGCTGGCTGCAGGCGTGAGCACTGTTCCCTTGTGTCACGTTTCCCTGGGCAGGGCCACAAGAGCGGCTGTAGAGCACACTCTCTTCAAAACAAAGTGATCTAATCGGAAAAAGTTGCTTTATTTTTCCAGAGTCCTTAGCTTGGCCCATGTATATTATTTTCCTAAACATGAAGCAATAGGATACTTAGAATGCCTTTGCTGTGATTCTGCCATCTTCCTTGTCAAGTTGAGGACCAGCTCGCGACAGGTGCCAGGGGACAAGCTGTCATCTCCGCCTCCCAGTGCACCGCGACGAGGGTGCTCTGCAGGCCTCTGCCCACAGCTGCGCCCACAGCACCAAGCTCTTCCCTCAGGACGCTGCCTGCGCACATCAGGAAAGCCAACCCCAACCCTCTCTTGTTCTGGCATCTCCTTCTCTAGAGGTGCAGTTCCCACAGATGGAAATCATAACACCAAAAAGTTCAGCTCCACATAACTGCAGCTCTGAACCCTGTAATTCCCCACATAGGACAAGGTTTCTGGAGCTAATGAGCCCCATCTCCCAAGAGAGGCATCACTTAGAATCCGCTCAGCTCGAGGCCCGAGCCTGCTGCTCACAGCGTCAACAGCAAAAGCTGGTCTGTGCGTGAATCTGATGGGTGAGCTCGGCGAGGCGAGGAAAGGGAGCATTCTACATTCCCACCCACACTACAAGTGGTATTTTTTTCTACAGGAAGGAAGAAGAGAAGGAAGGAAGGACGGAAGAGAAAGAAAGAAAGAAAGAAAGAAAGAGAAAAAGACAGAAAGAAAGAAAGAAAGAAAGAGGAAGAGAAAAAGACAGAAGAAAGAAAAAGGAAGAGAGAAAAGAGAAAGGAAGAAAGGAAGAAAGGAAGAAAGAAAGAAAGAAAGAAAGAAAGAAAGAAAGAAAAAAGGAAGGAGGGAAGGAAGGAAGGAAAGAAGGAAGGAAGGAAGGAAGGAAGGAAGGAAGGAAGGAAGGAAGGGAAAGAAAAAAGACTGCGAGCTGGGCAATGGAACCCCTGGTCAGTAAGTGACCGAGGTGGCATGAGGAGGCTGGACCTGAACACTGAGCTGTGTTCCACTGCCCAGGGGCTGTGTTCTCTCTGGAACGTAGGGCAGGACATTCTGCTAACTCATTGATTTGTTGTAAAATAGGATTCAAACAGCTTTATTTACAATGTTCCTGTATAGCTCCATTGAGATTCCACACATACAGGTCTTTGGTAAAGTGTATAAAAGCTGAGTGTCATTTACCACCCAGGAGTACTAAGACGTGTGACAGGCACGGTGCATGCTAATATAAGATTTCCTGACTAATTATAATGTTTCCACTTTTCTCTCCCTCTGCAAAAGTGAATGCAGAAATCTTTGCTTAAGTATGTCAGGTAAAAATTGGGTTATTCAGCAGATTTACATCTTCCTTATCCAGCTTTGGTAGTTCATACATATCTAGGAATCTGTCCATTTCTTCTATATTGTGGAACCTATGAGAGTAGAGGTTTTCAAAACAGGTGTTGATGATCTTCTGTATTTCCACAGAGTCTGTAGTGATTTCACCTTTTTAATTCCTTATTGCATGAATTTGAGTTTTTTCTTTCCTTTGTTTAATAAGGTTGGCTAGGGGCTTATCAATCGTATTTAGTCTTTCAAAAAACCAACTCTTTGATTCATTGATTCTTTGTATTGTTTTCTTAGTCTCTATTGCATTCTTTTCTGCTCTAATCTTTATAATTTCCTCCCTTCTTTTGGCTTTGGGCTTGACTTGCTCTTCTTTTTCTAGATGTTTGAGTTGTAGCATCAGGTTGTTTATTTGTGTTCGCTCTGTCTTCCTGATGTGGGAACTCAGTGAAATAAATTTTCCTCTGAGAACTGCTTTTATTGCATCCTATAAACTCCAGTAAGTTTTATTTGTATTTTTGTTTGCTTGTAGATATTGTTTAATTTCTTCTTTAATTTCCTCTGTGACCCACTGATTGCTCAAGAGTGTATTATTCAGTTTCCATGCATTAGTGGTGTTTTTGCAGTTGATTTTACCACTAATTTCTAGTTTAATGGCACTATGATCCAATAACATGCATGGGATAATTTCAATTCTTTTGCATTTACTTAAATATATTCTGTGGGCTAATATATGGTCTATTTTAGAGAATGTCCCATGTACTTCTGAGAAGAATGTATATTCTGATGTTGGATGGAACACTCTGTGTATGTATATCAAGTCCATTTGTTCACAGGTGTGATTCAGTTCTGTTATTTCTTTGCTGATTTTCTGTCTAGTTGATCTGTCCCTTGTGTCAATGGTGTGTGAAGGTCTGTTATAATTGTGTTATTGCTTATTTGATTTTTCATTTCTGTTAATACTTGCTTTGTGTAGCTGGGTGCTCTGGAATTTCATGCATATATATTTAATGGTAATCATGATTCCTCATTACATAGCTTTGAAGCCTTTTAATGTTTTCATTTATCAGTTGGAATGGTTTTATTCTGTTTTGTTTGACTTTATTATGTGTGATGGTATGAACAGCTGTTTTGAAGAAAACAAAACATTATGGCAGCCATTGCTGATTTAATATTGTCTTGCTTTGAAGTCCTACCATACTTTTATTCTTCTATTACCATCGGTTCTATCATGTTGTGTCTTATTGGGATTTTAATATATGTGATAGTATAAACAAGTTTTTTAATTTAAAATGAGATTTTTATAGTAGCAATTGATCATTCTCTGTTATTCGGTTCAGAATGCCCTGTAATTCTTTCATTCTTTTGAATGGTTTTATGCTATTTTGGTATGTTTGATATTACTGTATTTGAAACTATGCTCAACTATAGCAGAGAAAGAGATATTTTGTCTGGTTGTCTTATTGTAATGTGCTGTGTTGCTTATGTTGTTCTGTTCTGATCTGCTTTGTTCTGCCCTCTTGTTTTATTCTCTTTAAAATAAAAAAAGTATATCAGGTAGATGATAGATGGACAGATAAACAGCTAGCTAGATATATGTAATTCTGTTTTTTATTTTTACTTATTATGAAATAATTATAGATTCATATGCAGTTGTAAGAAAAAATATGAAGTTCTAAGCACATTTAACGCAGGTTCTACAATGATAACCATAGTATTAACATTGATATAATCCACCAGTCTTATTCAGATTTCCCTCATGTTGCTTACATTTATTTGTGTACCTTTAGGTACATTTGTATGCATATAGTTCTGTACCACCTATGTTAGTTCATGTTACCAGGACATTAAAGATTAATTTAAGAGCTCTAATCAATAAATATCTCCATTAAAAGAGGAGAAATACCAAATAGCTTAATTCTATATCTCAAGGAGTCAAAAAAGTAGAACAATCTAAATGCTGAACTTAAAGTTAACAGAAGAAAGGAAATAATAATGATCAGAACAGAAATATACCAAATGGGGAATCGAAAAGTGCAGAACAAATCAATAAAACTAAGAACTAAGAGTTGATTTTTTTAAAAAAATACAAATTGAAAAACCTTTAGACTAAAATGAAAAGAAAACAAATAAATAAAATGAAAGTATAGCTAACAGAAATAAAAAGAATATAAAGGACTATTATGAACAACTACACAACACATGGGTTATCATCTACCAAGACTGAATCAGGAGAAACTGCCTAGTCAGATAACAGCAAAAAGTTGAAGTAGTAATTA
>PVJX010042452.1:0-14139 GCA_004027295.1 Dolichotis patagonum
TGCAGGTCCCTACGCGCCAGGGTCTCTCCCTTGCAGGCCCCCTAAAGTCCACCATACTCACCTGCTATTTCTTTCTGATGAATTGACCATTCCATTTCCAAACTTCTGAAATGGCCAACAGACCACAGAAAGAATTCTCTTTAGGCTCCTGTTTGAAACCAGCAGCTACAGCGATCTGCTGGCCTTGCTTCAGGGCCACTGATATTCCATTCTTATACGGCTGTCCCTACCTGTAATCTGTGAACACTGTTGCATTCTCTTCTCTTTCTGGGGCCTAGGACCCCAAACAAAGCCATTCAAGAGTATTGAACTAAAGAGTGGAGTAGCCATAAGAGAATAATATAACATTTACCAAATGTTTATACTGTGTCCATACCATGCTAAGCATTCCATACCTGTTGCCCCATTTAATTCTCAAAACAATCCTTTCAAGCAAAGACCATTCTAATGGTTCTGTTTTATAGCTAAGAAAACAAAAGGTGAAACTAGTTGCTCAAGCCCACACAACTAGTACATGGAAAAGCCTGAAAGACTCCAGAACCAGTCCTAATAACTATCGAAGCAGTCCCTTCTTATCTGTCCCTCCTTTACTGTCTATGGTTTCAATTACCTGAAGTCAACTACAGCCTGAAAGTAATAAGTGGAAAATTCCAGAAATAACCCCTAAATTTAAAGTTGTATTCCATTTGAGTAGCATGATGAAATCTAACATCATTCTGTTCTGTTCTACCTGAGATGTGAATCATCCTTTTATCCAGTGTATCCCCCCTATATATGTTACCTGCCCATTAGTGGCTTAGTAGACAACCATCTTAGATCAATAGTTATCAGATCAACTGTTGTGTTTGTATCCCAATGTTTATGTTCAATCCTCTTTTTTAACATAATAGCCCTGAAACACAAAAATATTGATGTGAGCAGTTTGGATATGCTGAAAAGGAGTCATAAAATGCTTCCTTTAAATTACAAGGTGAAAAGTTCTGAACAGGAAAAAAACATGGTATATGTAGGGTTCAGTATAATCCATGCTTTCAGGCATCCATTAGGGATCTTGGTATACACTCCTGCAGGGTAAGAGAGAACTATCTATGGATAAGGACCAGAAGATGCAGCAGTTAAAAAGACAGATAAATTTGCTTGAGGAAAGTCTGTGCCCTGCTTGGACAGTACATTGTCAAGGCTTAAATTTTGGTTATCATTTAGCATCATCTCCCACTTTATAAATTAATTCATTTGAAAAATTTATTGAACACAAAGCATAAACTAGGCACTGTATGGGACACTAGAAAGATTAATAAACAAGTTCCTGCCTGGATGACATTTACAGCTGAGTGAGGCAACCAAACAACTAACGAGTTTGTGTATGATTACAAACTCTCATAAGCCTTGTGAGAAAGAGCAAGCTCCAAGAATGTATACCAGAAAAAATTGATTTAGCCTAGGGAGTTGGCAAATGCTCCCCTGAGAAAATGACTATTATGGTGAAATCTGAGGAGTGTAAGTTCACTAAGATAAGAAGCAGGAGAAGAGCACACTAGACAGAGGGAATACCGTGTGCAAAATCCCAGAGGCAAAAAAGCTTAGGGTGCCTGAGTGACTTAAAAAGCCAGAGTGGCTGGTTTCAGAAGAGTGGGTAAGAACTGTATCTTGTAGAGCCATGTAGGTCAAAGTCAAGTCTGGAGAAACCAAAAGAGCTCAGAATTCCCATACTGATTCAAGTCTGGAGAAACCAAAAGAGCTCAGAATTCCCATACTGATAACCTGGCCCAAGGCAGTCACCCTCAAGGAGCCAGAGCCATTTCTTTAGCTAGTGAAGGAGTGATCACAAGGAAGACCGGGGACTTGAAATCAGAACCCCTACTTACCAAAACAGATTTGGGGGCTACTCCAGGTATACATGTGTGAGGGGTCGGAGCAGGGCTCTCCAAATGTTTCAACCTAGAATTATCACACTTTGAAAATCACTGTTCTAAGACAGAGTGAGGGAAGTTGAAGATGGTGAATCCAAACCCTGGCCAGGGTCCTGGGAAAAGGAAGGATGGATTATAAACCTGGGTAACAATGAGCTTGCTCTACCACTCTGAGCAAAGGACAGGGCCTCAAAGATCCCCATCCAGCCCCCTAGCTGCTCAGCCAGGAAATAGGAGTTTAGAGAGTTTAGACTCCTTCACACAAGAGAGGCATAATAAAAATGTGTTGGATGAACAAATAAGTGCATAAAGGGAGTTTGATCAAAGTAAAAAGGAGACCCCTGGACCAGACAGACCCTGAGCACCAGCACAGAGCCTTTCCCCTTGTCCTGAGAGTCGGAGAAGGAGACAGGCTCAGTTCTTCCCAGACTTCCTTCCTCCTGCAAGATTCTGAATTTTTCTCTATCTTTGTATCCCTGTCAAACTCCAGTCTACTTACATTTCAGTACCAATATTTGAAACCCACAAAGCCAGGAACTAAATCCTCACTCAAACTTCCTTTTCACCCACTTTTGCTACAATAGTGTAGCCCTGGGCAGAATTTTTAAAAATCCTATTCCAGTTGACAGCAAAATGGCACTTCTCTTGCAAACCCACACGCACAGACTTACTAATTACACAAACACCTTTTTTACATATATAAAAACAAATATACCAGAACTTATAAAAAGCAGATACCATATACAACGAGATACAAGTTACTGTTGTACATATGTACCCAACTACACACAAAATGCACAGAACACACACATGCACAGGCTACAGATCTAGAAATGGATGAAGTGCCCAATACATGAAGGTACAGACACCCAGAGACATCTTTCTCAAAGTACAGTGATTTCACTGGGAGTTCCTTGGAGCGAGGCCACTGGCCCTTTAAGAGTGATTCTCCCACTTAAAGCTTTTAAAGCACCTGAACTGCTGCTGTAAGACAAGGGTGAGGGAAAGGCTGAGGGTAAAGTAGGAGTGCTGCCGACCTGGCCTGGCTGGGTCTAGCCCTGGTGACAGTTCTTGTGCCACGACGAGGAAACTGATCTCTGAACCTGCTGGGTCACCAACCTTGGGACCGTTGTTGCCCACACCCACGCCTTCACATACTCGCCCCTACACACCCCTCCACTCTAGCCTAGCACACACACCGAGTATTCGGGCAGGACACGCCCTCCGCTCCAGCTCTGCCCTGGAGGCCGGCTGCGCTGTCAGCGGGGCTCGCTCGGCCCCGAGGTGTGGCTGCCCACCTGCCAGCGGGAAGTCTCTGTCGCCCCCGCCGCAGCCCACAGCCTAGCCAAGTGCCGGGCTTGGGGCCACGGCAGCATCTCGGCCGCTGCCCCCACCCCTTCCTCCTGGCAGTGCCGAGACAAAGCCGCGCACACGCACACAGGGGCTACACCGGGCTACGCGAGCGCACACCCGTCCTCGCACGCGCACACATGGGGAGTCACACCAGCGCGCGCACGGCGACACACACACTCGGCCACAATCAAGTCACCGACACACGGCCTCACTCAGGGGTAACCCGGGGGTACACACACTGCTGCACATTCGGACACACCCTCTCACGGGTACACCGCGAAGAGACACACCGACACCGGACCCTCACGCAGACACACACACCGCCCAACCCAGACCGCGAGGACACGCCGGCACACCCCTCACGCACGCAGATTCACGCCCGCCGTGCACACGCGCGCGCACACACACCAGCACGCACTTGCACAAATCCACGGGCACACGCGCACTCACACTCAACACACACCCTGAGACGCGGACCCCGACACACACACCCGCGCCAGTACCGAAAGACACAACTCGAAGCTCGGGGTTGGGGACAGTGCCCACAGCCTCCGCGATGGCCCGGCTCTCACTCGCGCGCGAGCGCGGAGCGTGGGCTCCCGGCGCCGAGAAGGCGGCTGACCTGCGGCGGCGGCGCGGCTTCCGGGCACCGTCTGTCCCTGTGTCGCTGCGTCCGGCGGCCGCCCGGGCCGGCTGCGAGGCGCACTCGAGCTGCGCAGAAATACCCGCGGGCTCGCTCGCTCCTTCACTCCCTCCCGCGGCGCTCGGCCCCTTCCCCGCCGCCCCCCACACGCCCTTCTCCCTCTCCGCCCCACCCAGGCTGGCTCCCCCTGAGGAGGCGGCTGTCCCGGCTGCCGAGGCAGCGGCGGGCGAGCGGTGGCGGCGGCGATCGCCACCAGCCGGGGGAGCGCCGCGCTGCGGGAGCCGCTGGGTGGCCGGGGCTGGTGCTGCGAGTCGGGAGGAGCCGCGCGGGGCCCTGGGGGAGAGCGGAGGCGGAGGCTGAGCCCCTGGAGCCCGCGGGCGCGGGGCTCGTCGCGCGCTTCCCCACGTGGGCCCCGCGCCTACCTGAGCCTCCGCGGAGCTCGGAGGTCGGAGGAGGAGCGGCCGAGCGAGGACGAGGAGGAGGAGACCCCACCCTGGGCCTTCGCGCCCTCGCGGTCCCAGCCCGGGGGGCGCAGGTCCCGCCCCTGCCTCCTCCCAGGTCCCTGAAAGCACCGACTTTGTTTTCCCTGGCTTAGAAGCCTGGGCCCTCGGCTCGGTGCCCTAAGCTAACCCCTCGGCCCGCGGCCAGCTCTCTGGCCTGGGCTACCTCGGGCAGAAGACCTGGACGACGCCCACCCGCCTCCACGCCACCCTCCTATTGTTCCCGTGGCCTGAGTTCGGGGAGGATCGGGCGGTGCATTCCAGCCCGTCTCAGGTGGAGGCAGCTCTGGACTCTGGAGACTCTCAAAAGCCGAGGCCCTGACCCTGAGACCCTGAGACCCACCTTCCATGGACGCAGGCACGCCCACAGGAAAGGATTTCACAAAATAAGGGTTATAACCACCAGGGAGGGTCCCACTTTGAAGATAGACAAAGGCTCAGGGAAAGGAACTAACCCAAGTAACAGGTAGCGGAAGATAGCATCTGGAAAAGGGTAGGGCATCCATTAGTGTCCCCATTCCATAGATGAAGAAACCGAGGGAATTTCTGCCCTAGGGCTTCTGGGACAGGGTCAGGCCCTCCAGAACTGTCTGGAATGATGAGTCTGCTTTGTTAGAGTCTAAGCAAATAAACATGAGGAACATGCAAATGACAGGACTTGCACAGATTTTACTGGAAGTCAGGAAAAGGCAAAAGCTTTTTTGGGGGGGGTACAAGGAATCAAACTCAGGACCTCCCATTTGCCAGGCAGGACCTGTGCCACTGAGCTAAATCCTCTTAAAGGCAAGTACTTTCACCTACTTTGCCTCAATGTCCCATTATGTCTGAAGTAACAGCTGTAATTCTCCCCATTTTGCAGATCAGAAGCCTATCCCACGTCTATCTCCAGGCAGCAACAGAGTTAAGGTGAAGCCCCGGTGCAGGACTGAGCATGGTTTGTCCAGGTTTCTTTCATACCATAGCTTTGAAAATTCCAGAGAGAAATTATAATTATCACAAGAACTAATGATAACTAACATGTTTGGAACACTTACTTATTCCAAGTAGTTTCCTCAGTGTTTTATTTGTACTGAGTCTGTTCAATCTGCGTAGTAATACCACGGGAGAGAGGTTATTCTTATTCCTCCTTTCCCATGTTTAAAGGGGAACACAAAGTCTTTACATAGTTTTAAAGTAGCAGAGCCAGGATCCAAACCAGGAAGCTGATGCCCAAGCTTTCACTTCCAGTGATCACAGGCCACCCCTGACCGCCAGGCAAAGACATTTGCACTAGAACCCCCACTGGAGCAGGACTCCCAGGGTTTTCAGTCTCCCCACAGGTTCCTGGCACCCAGCACAGCCTGTGATATGTAGGCCTCATTTGCTAAACAGCGACTTGACTGTTTGAGGCCCTTGTGCAAAGGGCCTCATGAGGCTTGCTTGCAACCCTCCCTGTTCTACTGGGGGTTTTAAATCGGTGGTTCTAGATGAAGCAGAGGAGATACGAAATGCTAACCAAATTTACTGTTGTCATGAGGTTGAGATAGCAAATACTCTGGAAACCAGAGTAAGATTCCAAAAGATCTCAGGGGCCTTAGAGTCTGAGCTGGAACTAACAAGATAAAATGCCACACAGAATAACTTCTGCCCCTAGGTCCAAACCAGAGCCATTTCATAGAATGTACTATGATGATGGAAATGTTATGGTAGCCATTACCTAGATGTGGCTACTGAGCTATGAACTGTGGTTAGCACAGCTGAGGAATTGTAAATTTAGTTTTACTTAATTTTAGTACTTTAGCCACGTGGAGCTAGTCACTGCATTTTGGGTAGTGCCATTGTAAATGATCAAGTGCCCAAAATATAGTATAGAAAGAATCTAGATTAAGAGCAGTTTCAGTGAAAATTATTTAGAAATTTTAATTGACCTTGAGCTCAGTAATGCAATTGAGTGGAAAGGAAGGGAGAAAAGAAGGAAAGGAAAGACAGAGAAAGGAAGAAGAGAGGGAGGGAGGGAGGGAAGGAGGGAGGAAGGAGAGAAGGAGACAATGGGAAATGAATATGAGATACTACATAAACAGAAACCAGTGATAAGACCAACTTTGTGCTGCTCTGGACAGGTCACAGCTGGATACAGGGCTCAGCTCTGGGGCACATCATTGTCACACTGAAACACATCTGACAGACGAGACCAGAAGTTGAGGACCTAGATATCAAATGATATGCTCAATGCTACAAGGAGTGTATTCTCCGGACATCTGAAGTGTTGCCATGAACAAAGGGAATGAAAGCTATTTCCTATTATTTAGATCTAATAAACAAAACAAAACAAAATTCTATAGAAGTGAAACTCTAGGGATCCTCTGAGGGAAGGATCCATGTCAAATTTTCTTTCTGTCCCTTTCAGCACATGGTCTACCCAAAACCTGGCTCATATGACTATAACTTTGCTAAGGAATTCTACCCAACTTGAGTGTGAACATCCGGGAGCACAATTTCAGCTCACTATAACTGGAATAGACCACTTTGGGCGTCGTGAACTTCTTGTCAATAAACATATTCAAAAAATTTTTTTAAAAACATATTCAGATTGGTTTTTCATTGAGAGGCTGAATCAGGAACCAGATGATGCCTCAAGTTGCAAAATGGACCAGTTCTTTTAGAAGGAAAAAGATAAGATTAAGACTGTGCTTCCAGACCATCATGTGGCTGGATATATAGAATGAATTGATGGGGAGGGACCAGAGGCAAAGAGGACCATTTAGGAAGTATTGGACCAGAAAATAAGAAAACAGACTGGGTGCCAGTGGGAAGGGAAAGCCAAGGATAGGTATGATGTGAGGAGGCACTGGCACTAGGCTGGAAGTTAGGAGTTGCAGGTTCGACTCCTGTCTTTTCCATTACCTTATTACGTGGCCTGAGGTAAATCCCTTCCCTTCTCCAGATTTCACTGTCTCCATCTGTGAATTGCAGAATGATGTCCAAAGTCCCTTCTGAGTCTAGATTCTTTAAATGACAAGGGGATAATGAAGAATAACTAGGATAATATATTAAAAGCCTTTGTAAGCTTCAAAGTAACTGCATTGTTAGTCTCGTTACTATTGTTATTATTTCAAAGGCAGCTTACATAGGACTTTGTGACTAGACTTAGAGGAAGGGACGGAAAAGTGTCAAAAGGATGACAAATATAGGGGTAGAGATGAGGGACAAGGACCTCTGAGTTTTGGGCAGGGTCAGTTAACATCAGCACTCCCTCAAGACCTTTAAAGACAAACAGTGCTCTGTGCCCTGTGTCTAGTAAACTGCTTCCTCATTCCTTTCAGCCACACCCCACACTTAGTTAAAAGAAGCAACCAAATCTAAGAAAAGCTAGGCTCTGTTCCCCCTCCTTACTGCCCCTGAGATTGAGCCCAGGACCTGCACATGCAAAACACATGATCTGTCACTGAGTTACCTCCTTAACTCTGTCTCCTTGTCACCTTTTATTTTTAAGTACGGTACTGGGAATTGGGTCTAGGACTTTCATGCACTAAGCTACATCCTCCAGCCCTTTTTTATTTTTTATTTTGAGACAGGGTCTCACTAAGTTGCTAAATTGTCGGCTGGGCTTGAATTTGTGATCCTTCTGGCTCACTCTCCCAGAATGCTGGGATTTAGGAATGCACTACCATAGCTGGTTGTCATTCTCCCTTTTTTTTTTTTTTTTTGCCCACGCTGGCCTCAGTCATGCAGCAATCCTCCTGCCTCAACCTCCTGAATGCTGGGATTACAGGTGTGCACCACCATGCCCAACTTCCCTCTTTTTAATGGTCACAAATGAGCCCTGAGCCAGGTGTGGTAGTGCCCTCCTGCCTGTGATCCCAGCACTTGGGAGACTGAAGGAGAAGGATCACAGCAAGTTCGAGGCCAGTCTGGGCTGCATAATGGAACCCTATCTCAAAAAGATTAAAAAAAAAAAAAGAAAAAGAAAGAAAGAAAGGAAAGAAAAGAAAGAAAGAAAGAAAGAAAGAAAAGAAAAGAAAAGAAAAGAAAAGAAAGCCTGGTCTGGGCTTTCCTTAAACAATAATAAGTATCATCATCTCATGCAAATAGCCAACATTATTGAACACTTAATATGTGCTAAGCACTTGTGTAGTAAGGGAGATTTCAATATAAATCTGTATGTTTTCAAGGCCGAATTCCTGAAGACTTCTAGCACTTTACTATGTATTTTTTTATAAAGAGGAGGATTAGCTCAGTGTTGCTTCCAATTTTCAGCTGGGAAAACTGATGCACAGAGAGGTTAAATTCAGTCACTTGGGCAAATTAGTAAAGCCTTCCATGGTACAGTTGGGTGCTCTTTCTATGTCTGGAAGCTTCGTTCTCTCTGTGCTTCCCAGGGTGTCCTCTCCAGTCCTGCTGGGTCTGATGGGTAGGGACTTGCCCAACCTACCTAAGGGAAGAACTTTACTTGCTCTTTGGGGCGGGGTGTGGATTTCTGAAAGGTGAAAGTTAATTCCCACCACCACCACCACCACATGCACACCCCTGCCTAGGGCCTTATGTGACAACAGTGAAGGCTTACACAGTGAGTCATGTGGGCTGACCTGCCACAGTCACCCAAGCACAAGGTGCTAAGCTTAGTTTAGAAGGGTGGAAAAGTAGGCCAAATGTTCTCATCCCTGGGAGCACGGTTCAGTTGCCTCTTGTGCCCCCTATTCCTCTCACATCAAAATACTGCAGATATTTGGGGGAATGCTTCGCTCAACCTTGGGGGCAGAGGAGACGTGACAGTGTGGATCCCCACCCCTCAGAAGAAATAAAACAGTGAGTACAAAAGAATATCATCATCCTTTAGTATCTGTGGGGGACTGGTTCCAAGAACCCCCATTATGGATAACAAAATCTGTGGATGCTCAAGTTCCTTATATAAAATGGCCTAGTATTTTCATATAGCATATATACCTTCCCCTTTATACTTTAGATTACTTATAATACTGAATACAATACTAAATACTAAGTAAATAATTGTTACACTTTTTTTTCCTAAGTATTTCAGGCTGGTCTTGAACGTTCTATGCAGCCCAAGCAATCCTATTGTTTCAACCTCCAGAGTGCTGGGACCACAGGTGTGCATCACAAGAGTCAGCTAATAACTGCTATGCTTTCTTGTTTAGGGAAATTACAAGAAAAAACTCTGTATGTGATCAATACAGATGCAGTTTTTTTCCTTCCTTCCTTCCTTCTGGTCTTCCCTCTGTCCTTCCCTTCTTCCTCCCTCCCTTCCTATGTAAAGGGAGTATTGAGCTACATCTCCAATTCTTTTTTTTTCATTTTATTTTTTAAATTTATTTAATTTCAACACACATGAAGATATGGACTGCTATTTTGAAGACATTACAGTAGCCATTGTTGATATTCCTATTGTCTAGTTTTGAAGACCTATAGTGCCTTCATTACTCTGTTTTGATCAGTTTTATACTATTTTGTTTTGTACGACATCATTGTGCCTGAAGATATAGACAACTATTTAGAAGAAAATAAGAGACATTATGGTAAAAATAAAGAGAGAAAGAAAGAAAGAAAGAAAGAAAGAAAGAAAGAGAAAGAAAGAAATTTTATTTTGAGCCAAGGTCTCACTAAATTGCCCAGGCTGGCCTTGAAATAGCAATCCTCCTACCTCAGCCTTCTGAATAGTTGGGATTACAGATGTATACCTAGCTTTTTCTAGGTATACATATTTTTGATCCTTTTGTGATTATATCCACAGATATAGAAGCCCCCAGTGTGGAATGTTGACATATGATGATTAATTCCAAAGAGAAAAAAAGCTTCTGCAAGAGTTGATACTGAAGTGATGTCATTAAGAACAGATTCAGAGGGCCAAAGAGAGGGGCTCATCAAGCTGCACAAATCCATACCTTATATTATAGCTTAAATATATGTGTACTCCATCTAACAGGCAATGAGGAACCATGAAATACTCGATGGCTTTGGAGAAAGACGGAATTTCAATCCAGCTTCTGACCCTTCCCAGAAGTTTGACATTTTGGTCAAGTTACCCAAGTATTGTTATTCTCCTCTATTTACTCTTCCTCTTAGACAATAAGATTATGCATCCTAACCAGTTGCTATGTGACTTGAGTACTCTCCAGAGGAAAGAACGCACTTCCCCAGTCCATGGCCAAGCTTAATTATGCAACTTACTTGGATCAATGAAATGTAAGCTGGAGGCCTATGTCAGTTCTTTTCTTTGGGTAGGTGGGGGACTGGGAATTGAACTCAGGACCTTGCACTTGCCAGGCAGGTGCTGTGCCACTGAACGATATTGCCAGTCCTATATGCCAGTTCTAAGCAGAAACTTGAAGAGCCGTTGCATGTGTCAGTGTAAAATCTTACTGTCATTTTTGCCACTGGAAATGTGTATGCTGGATAGGAGCTGTGCCTTCAGCTTAGTTCTAGGAATGAAAACACACATAGAGAAGAGCTGTACCCAACCCACAATGGCCCCATTGCTATTGATGTGTAATAGAAAGAAGAAAAGTGGGTTAGGCTGGGGATATAGCTCAGCAGGCACAGTGCCTGCCTGGCAAGCACGAGGGTATGAGCTTGAGTCCCGGTACCCCCCCCAAAGTGGGTTGTAAACCACTGAGGGTTTGGAGTTGTTCGTTATGATATCATAACTTAGTAAATGCTAACGAGTACACCTACAGTGTAGGTAATTTCAGTAGTACCTACGCTGTACACTTGGAGAATTAAATAAGGTTACCTTGTGAAAAATGTGTAACCATTTTTTTCAGAGATTTGTATTACATAATGACTACTCTGGCCATACATGTGTGGAAATTTGATAAACAACAGAAATGGTGCTTACAAAAAAGTAACAAAAGATGAGCTAGTGGACTGAGTAGGAACCCCCCTTCCCATTTTATACCCTCCTAGAAACTCAAAATACTATAGGAATTTATTTGGAAATACAGACATAATCAGTTAAGGATTTCAAGAATAACTTATCCTGAATTTAGAGTGGGCCCTAAATCTAATGACTGATGTTCTTGTAAGATGAACAGAAGACACATGGAGAAAGAGAAGAAGACAAAGAGAAGATGGAAACAAGGCTTAGAGAGACACATCTACAAGCTAGGGAATGCCAAGATTGCTGGCCACACCAGAAACCAGGAGAGAGGCCTTGGGTGTTTTCTCCTTCACAAGGAACCGGCCCTGCTGACACCTTGACTTCTGGCCTCCTGAACTGTGAGAAAATAAGTATCTATTGTTTTAAATCACCTTGTTCATAGTAATTCATGGTGACAGCCCTGGGAAACTAGTACAGATGGATTATTTTTAAATATAATACTGAACAATTGGTTATTCATTTGGAAAAAATAAAATTGGATTTCTGCCTTATAGCATGCATGAAAACAACCTTTGGTTAAAGAACTAAATCTGAAAAGCAAAATTTTCAGTGTTTTAGAAATAACTAAATAAAATTATCTTTAGGACAACAACAAAGGAAAATATTTATTCAATAAGACACCCCCAAAAATCACAAATTGTATTAGTTTGAATTCTCCAGAAACACAGAACAGCAACAGGAGGGGATAGAGGAAGAGGCTGATTATCAGAAACTGGTTTACGTGGTAAGGAAGCTGAAAAATCCAAAAGTCTGGAAACCAAGGAGAGCTGGTGATTTGATTCCAGCATGTGTCTGAATGCCTGATAACAAGGAAAGCCAATGGTGTATTTTAACCTAAGTCAAAATCTAAAGCAGGAGAAGACCAGTATCTTAGCTCAAAGACAGTCCAAAGAAAGAAAGAATTCTTCCTTACCCTACCTTGTTGTTCCATTCAGGCCTTCAAGTGTGTTAGATAAGGCCACTAACACTGGGGAGAACAATCTGCTTTACTTAGTCAGTATATTTATATATTAATTTCAGTGGTGGTATATGCCTCTAATCCCAGCACTGAGGAGGCTGAGGCAGAAGGATTGTAGCAAATTTGAGGCAAACCTGGGCTACATACTGAATTCATAACCAACCTAAACTACATAGTGAGATCCTGTCTTAACAAAACAAAACATTCATTTCATCCAGAAACAACCTCACAGACATATCTAAAAGTCATGGTCAACAAAATATCTGTGCATCCCATAGCCCAATCAAGGTGATATATAAAAATCAACCAATGCACAAATTGAAAATGAAAAGACTGGTATAGTCTACTACATTAAATGTAAAAATTCTGTGCATCAAAAATTTCCAAAGAGAGAAAAGATTGCCAGGTGTGGTGGCCCATGTCTGTAATCTCAGCACTTGGGAGGTTGAGGCAGGAGGAGTGCCATGAATTTGAGGCCAGCCTGGGCTACATAAGCAAGTTTAAGGCCAGCCTGCATTACATAGAAAGACCTTGCTGGGGGAAAGAAAGAGAGAGAGAGAGAGAGAGAGAGAGAGAGAGAGAGAGAGAGAGAGAGAGAGAAAGGAGAAAAGATAAGCCAGGCATAGTAGTACATGTCTATAATTCCAGCTACTCAGGAGGCTGAAGCAGGAGGATCATGAATTCTCAAGCTCCGAGTTTGAGGCCAGTATGAGCAACACAACAAGACTGTCTCAAACCAAAAACAAAAGATTAGTAGGAGGAAATTTCTGCAATGCTTTATGCTGACAAAATATGAGAATCCTGGTGGCACATGATATAATTCCAGCACTCAGGGGTTTAACATGAGGATCATGAATTTTAGGCCAGCCTTTGTTACATAGCAAGAACTCATAAAAAAAAAAAAAAAGAAAGAAAAAAAAAGAAACTCCAAAGTATATAAAAAATTCCTAAAACTTAATGTTAGACAAATGGACAAAGACTACAAATAGGAAATTCACAGAACTAGACATATGAATATACCTATATGTATATCTAAAGTAGCCCTCAAAAGTCTTATATGCTCAGTGGTGGGACTTTCAGTAGGTGACTGGATCATGACAGCTCTAACTTTATCAGTGAATTTATCTATTGATGTGGTCATAATTAATGGTATTAATGGGAGGTAATGAAAATTAAGGAAATAGGGCCTAGTTGAAGAGAGTAGATGGACATGTCAGGGGACATGACCTTGGGGCCCATATCTTGCTGCTGGTCCATTCTCTCTCTGTTTCTTTTTTTTCTTCTGCTTTTTGGATGTCATGAGGTGAGCATTTTCTCCCACCATGTCCCTCCACTATGCTGTTTCTGCCCTGCCATCACCAGATGGCAACAGAACCATCAACCTTGGACTCAAACTTCTGAAACCATGAGCCAGAATAAACCTTTCCTCTTTTAAATTGATTTTCTCAGGTATTTTGTCACAAAGACAGAATCTAACACAACAGCCAATAGGCATATAAAATGCTCCATCTCACTAGTTATAGACTCATGGTATTTCCTTTAAAGTGGAAGATGTGTAGCCTCTGGCTTAGCAACTCTACTCCTTGATATAAAACCCAGGGAGGGTTGAGGATGCAGATCACTGGTAAAGTGAATGCTTAGCGTGCACAAGGCCCTGGATTCCATCCACTGAACCACCAAATCAAAACAAAACAAAAACAAAAACAGTCCTCCTGAAAGTCCATTCTATATTTTGGTGACCTGATTAATTCTTCCAAAGCACAGCTCCAAAGGGGATCATAGCTCAGGAGTTGAAACCCTCTGTGATGTGTCTCTGTTTATTATTTTCAGCTCCTCTCTCTCTCTCTCTCTCTCTCTGTCTCTCTCTCTCTGTCTCTCTCTCTCTCTGTCTCTCTCTCTCT
>PVJX010042453.1:0-14138 GCA_004027295.1 Dolichotis patagonum
TGGTTGGCTCGGCGCCCTAAGTTCCAACATGGCGTGGATCTCAGGAAACGCTCTTGCTTCTTGTTTCCCTGCCCTGGGGTGGCCGCGGCTTGCCAGACCACAGTCACTTCCCAGGGCGGCAGGCTGCTTACTGGTTGGCTTGGCGCCCTAAGTTCCAAACTACTGCATGACTTTGAGTCTGCTCTTTCTTTTTCTTGGTAAGGTTGGCTAGAGGTTTATCAATTTTGTTTATTCTCTCAAAAATACCAGCTCTTCAATTCATCAGTTCTTTGTATTTTATTTTTTTAGTTTCAATTGCATTAATTTTTGCTCTGATTTTTACAATTTCCTCTCTTCCATCAGCTTTGGGATTGACTGCTCTTCCTTTTCTAGGAACTTGAGATGTAGAAAAACGTTGTTTATTTGTGCTAGTTCTGTTTCCTTGATGTGACAGTTTATTGCTATGTATTTCCCTCTTAGGACTGCTTTCATTGTATCCCACAGGTGACAGTATGTTGTATTCACTGTTTCATTGCATTGTCATTATTGCTTTTTTTCTTCTTTAATTTCACCTGTAGCCCACTGGTTGTTCAGAAGTTTGTTGTTCAATTTCCATGTTTTAATGCTGGTTTTGTAATTTCTTTTGCCATTAATTTCCAATTTCAGTGCACTACGATCAGATATTCTTCATGGGATAATTTCAATCCCTTTGCATTTACTTATGAATGTTTTATGGGTTAATATATGGTCTATTTTGGAGAATGTCTCATGTGCAACTGAGAAGAATGTATATTCTGATGTGGTTGTGTGGAACACTCTATAAACATCTACTAAGTCAATTTGCTCACGGGTATGATTCAGTTCTATTATTTCTTTGCTGACTTTTTTCTAGTTGATTTATCTCTCTGGGACAGTGGGGTATTAAGGTCTCTTATTACAATTCTTTTATTGTGTACTTGATTTTTCATGTCCATTAGTATTTGTCTCATATAGTTGGGTGCTCCTGTATTTCGTTAATATATATTTAAAATTGTTAGTTCTTGTTCTTGAAGTTTTCCACTAATGAATACGTAGTGACCTTCTTTATGTCTTTTAATAATTTTACGTTTAAAGTTCACATTGTCTGCAAACAGAATTGCTACTGCTGCTTTTTTCTGGGTTTCTGTTGCATGGAATATTGTTTTCCATCCTTTGCCTTTTAATCTATGAGATTCCTTTTGAGTCAGATGTATTTTTTGTATACAGAATATTTTGGGATTCTGTTTCTTGATCCATTCTGTCAACCTATTTCTTTTGATAGGTGAATTGAGGACATTTACCTTTATGGATGCCACTGATATGTACTGGCTCAACTTTGCCATTTTATGATTCTGCTGTTTCTTTTCTGCTTTCACCCCTTATTTATTTGCTTGCCCAGCCTTTTGATGTCTTTCTGCTGTTGTTCTGGAGAGTATAGTCATTATTGTCTCTATCTAGTATGTCTTTCAATACTCTTTCTAGGGTTGGTTTTTATGCCATGAATTTCTACAGTTGTTCTTTGTCATGCAAGTATCTTATTTCTCCATTAAATTTGAAAGATAGTTTGGCTGGGTACATCAGTCTGGGTTGAAAGTTGTTTTATTTCAGGGATTGAAATTATTCACTCCAAGCTAGTTTTAACTTGAGGTTTTGTGCTGAAAAGTCTGCTGTATTTCTGATGGGATTTCCTAGATAGGTGAGTTGTGCATTTTCTCTAACAGCTTTTAGTATTCTGTTTTTATGTAGTATGTCTGGTATTCTAATTATTATATGTCTGGATGTAATTTTACTTTTGCTGTGACTGTTTGTCCATATACAATGTGGCATTCTATATGACTCACTTTTCTGTATATCAGAATTTTCCCCCTGGTTTGGGAAATTTTCTTCTGTTACTTTTGTGAATAGTTTACCTATGTCATTTACATTGACCTCTACATCTTCATTGATGCCTATTAGTCTTATATTATTTCTCTTGACATCATCCTGAAGCTACTGTATTGTCATTTCATGTTGCTTTGTTGTTTTTAAAAGTCCTACTTTTTCTTGAGTGCTGACTGTGATCCTGTTTTCAAGGTCCCAAATTTTATCCTCAGCTTCATTTAAATGGTTTTTCCAGCTTTCAATAGCATTTTTTGTTTCTTGGATCTCTCTTTGAATTTGTTTCATAGATTCTACTTGTTTTCTGTATTGTTCATTCAAGGTTTCTATCACTTTCCCATATTCCTGTATTTTTTATATATTTATTGCCTGGCTATCTTGATCAGCTCCTTCAATGAGGTTCTTATTTTTGTCTTTACCTGAGAAACTATTTATAATTTAATTTCCTCTATAACCTCATGTAATTGCTTCTTTATTTGCTATATTTTGGAGATTTCTGGGGTATGACTTTTAAAGTCCTCTATTTCCATGTCATGTGTACTTGCTCGTGATGGGCTAGATGTTTGAGATTGCATTTTGCTTTTTTGTTTTATCATTTTCACCATTTGGGCAATCATTTGGTCATTCAATCCCATAGTCTCAACTATTGGTAGTGTGGATTTTAGGTTCCTACTGTGTGGTTGATGTTTGTCCAATTGGTGAGTACCACAATGAAGAGGAGGTCCATATACCTGAATTTCTCCTGCAGGGCCTGTTGGGTGAGTCCTATATTCTTTCTTGGCTGACAAGCCTACGAGTATTGATGTAGGTCAACTCTTAGTTTTTGCTGTTGCTTTATCTTCAGTTTATTCCAGGTCATCAAATATCACTGTCTATAGTGTTTGTGTCAGCTCAGGTCCTGCTGTCCCTACTCTGTGCCTGTGTGTCTCATAAACACTTTTGATTTTCTCCATGTTGGGGGAGACCTTATTGGCACACTCTTCACCCTGCCTTATGTTCTCTGTGTGGAGGAAGAAGTCACTCACACTCTTGCCCTACCCACCAAGGTCTTACAGTTAGTTGGAGAGAGCTTAACTACTGCCCCTGTTTACCCACTGCATACCTCATTTTTAGGGGCATGCTCACCACACTGACTGGAGCCTGCTGAGATCCTCTGTTTGGGTGAGGCAGTTACTGATTCTGCCATCAAGCTAACATGGTTAATCTTCTGTAGTCCAAGGTTCTGGGAGAAGGGGTGGGAGCCAAAGATCAATAGCAGTATTAGATGCAGGATTTAGGGGTGGCCTCTGAGGGGCAAGCTGGTGTTCTCAGTCCAAGCATCCATGGGGTGCCCGGGAAGCACATAGCATGGTGGCATAGGCAGTGCAAGGCTGAGAGTTAGGTTGTGTGTAAGTGGTCCTTGGCCAAGAGGTGGGATGGTGGCTTTGCTCTGGGTGTCTGTGGGGAATGTGGCACAGCAGTGTATCCTCTCCAGGGCCAAGGGGAAGCCTGGCAGCCTCATCCCAGTGTCTGTTGGGCAAGTGGCATGGTAGCATAGGCTGTCCAGGGCTGAGGCGGGCTGGTGGCATAGGTCTGGTTGTCGAGGCGTGGGCCAGTGTCATTAGTCAGGACATCCACAGGGCACGTGGGAGAATGTGCTTGCATAGATTGTCTGGGGCCAAGTGGTGGACCAGTAGCGTTGGTCTGGGCTTCCGCAGGGCACGCATGAGCATGCAGCATGGCAGCATAGGTTGTCTGGTGCTGAGGGCCAGGCTGATGGTGTTGGTCCAGGCATCTGCAGGGCATGTAGCATGGTGTTTTAGGCTGTTGGATTTCTTGTTATTTTTAAAAGATCTTTTCTTTCATTGTCATTAGCTTTCATCCTGTCTTCAAGGTCTGACTGTCTATCTTCAACTTTATTCAAGCAGCTGTGTCAGCTTTCAATGTTATTTTTAATTCCCTCAATATCTCTTTGTATCTGTGTCATGTATTCTAATTCTGTCTTATATTTTTCAATCAAAGTTTCCATCATTTTCTTATATTTCTCTATTTTTTTATGTAGATCTTCTTTACATAAACTCAACATTTCTTTCAAAATGTTTATCACTTCTTTTTTTTAGCTCAGAGATTATTTTTGATCTGATTTCTCCTATAGCTTCATGGAGTTCTTTACTTCAGTTGCTATCATTTCAGAAAGTTCAGTTGTGTGTTTTTCAGTGTCTTCCATTTCAGTGTATCCTGGTTTTGTTCTCAGTGGTCTGGAAGACTGAATCTGCATTTTGCTCTGTTGTTTTGTAATATTCCTCTGGGACCTGTGCAATTGGCAAAGGTTGATACATTTCACTGGGACACTTGAATGTGCAGAGGTTCAACCCTTTGATACCAAAGTGGATAGCTGAGGTACACCCCCAAACTATGGTGCTCGGGCTTTGCACTGTGATGGACAGAAATCACAATCTCCAGGACCCATCAATCTCTGGCCTGGGAAGGGTTTTGTACCTCTGGGGCCTGAGCAGCTGTCCAATCCTTCCCCTCATGTATTGCACTAGTATGCTGGGTTGAATAGAGCTTAGATCCCCTGGGACCCAAGCAGCTAGCAAGGACACACCCCCAGAGTGTGGCACTGGGGACTTGCACCTGGCTTGGTGGAGTTGGTAACCTCCAGGACCCACATGGCTAGCTGGATAACACACCCAAACTGGCATCTAGGCCTTGTGCCTGTTTGGGCATGGTTGAGAAACTCTGGGACCTATGAAGCTAGGCATGATGCACTCCTGGTGTCTGGCACCAGGGCTTGTGCCTGCCTGGGTATAGTTCAGAAGTTCCTAGACCCATGTAGCTAGCTGAGGCACACTCTTGAATAATGGCACCAAGGTCTTGTGCAGTGGTGAAAGGAGCTTAAAATTTCCAGAATTTGTTGGCTTGTAAGGATCAGTACCTCTCGGACCTGTAAAGCTGGCTGCATGATCCCCCAATGGATTGTTCTTGACACTGGTCTAAACAGTGTTTCAATCCCCCATGCAGCTAGCTGGGATGCACCCCAGACTGTTCCTGGCTGGGTAGAGTTCAGAAACTCTGAGACCCACCCAACTAGTCAGCCTGCACATCTGGAGTATGGCACGGGGCCTTTATACTGGATAGTCTCTGTATTCCAATTTAGTCAAAGTACATTGCAAGCCACTGCTCTGATTTTGTCACATCTGGGCCAGGGTTGAACCCCATGCCACGCCACACCACCATTCTGCTGGAACATGCAGATATTAAGATTCTACTGGGTTTGTAAACTCAGCAACAGTAATAAATTAAATAGGCAGAGTTTAAAATAAGGTAACATGGTTTACTTGGAAAATGGTGAGAAAAAGAAAAGATAGCCCATTACTCTGGAACACTAGGGAGCATCATAAAGTGAGCACCTATAGGTTGTTGTCCTCAGTTCATGTTTTTAGGAATAATGATTTTTCACATTCCCCTTTTGGGCATCTGGAAATTGTTGCCATCTGATTGGCACTCTAGGTGTTTTTGATTAACAAGAGCACCTCTGTCTGCATTCTTTCTGGCCATTTGATTCCCTTCTACCCTTTTTAGTTGGTAAGTATGGAGAAGAGAAGTCTCATAGAAGGAAAACAAGAGTTTGAAATTAACATGTGTTTATCTGACACAATGCTATGATTGATGATGCTGAATTAGAATGTGTGTGTGTGTGTGTGTGTTTGTATGTGTTACAGTTTATGTTCATATGCAACCCCTCAAACCTCATGCAATGATAGACCAGGCTGAGTCTGGCATTTTTGATTGGTTTGCTGTGGCATTGGGATTGGTGGTGTGAGTATGGCAGCCATCCAGGGGCAGAGCTGACATACAGTGTAATGGTGGGAAGAGGCGTGTCTTTTCTTTGTTCTGCTCTGTTTGCTCTTGGTCTTTGTGGTGGCCATGAATAGCTGCCCCTCAGCTGTGCCATTCTTGGAGCCAACTGAGTATAAAATAAAATCTCTAATAACTGTAACAAATAAACCTTCCCTTGCTTCAATTTAGGCATCAAGTGTTTTGTCTCAACGATGAGAGAAAAGTAACTAAGACAGTGTGTATGTGTTTTGCATATTAAATATTAAATAAGGCTGCCCCTTATCTCTTTTGTATTTTTTCAAAGTTGAGTGAAGGGCCTGTTTACCCTGAACTTTCATGTTCCTGGCTATGTCCATTTTGTCTATTCCCCTGTCCCTACATTTTCATCTTCATGTTATCTCCACACTGTGTTTTCCTTTCTTGGATATTACTCATTCACTGTACCCAAATCCCATCTGTCTTATTTCAGCTCAACTCAATCAAATTATGCACCCTTCACTTATTCTACTTACTTATAGTAGTCTTTGCTTTATACAATAATGCTTTGCTTTATGAATGTATCTTTTTGCAAACAACTAGGTTCTCCTACAGAAGTATGCAATAACATTTTCCATTTTCTAACTCCTCATCAGGTGACAAAAATGACCTCAGTCATCTTCCCTACCTGAACATGAATGCAACCATCCTTCCCAGAATTGTAGAAGGAATTACGTTTGTGAACCAAGGTACAACTCTATTTATATTGCATATTTTTTAGTCTTGGCTTCATATTCAGTACCAATCTCATGATGTTATAGTTGAATAGGCCAATAATAGCCTAGGTTCTTATGTATAACAAGGAAAGAATTTCCAGGTATACGCCCAGGTGCAAGTAGTTGCATTTATTAAAGATCATGAAAAAGATAACAACAGCAACAGAAAAAGGGGAAAAGGGGCTGATAAATTAGGCTTTAAGAATTTAAAGGCCAGATACCTCTTGAATTTACATGCATCCCACTGAATCTCCCTTGCTACTAGTACTCTTTGCTTAGAGCATAGTGATCTTCTATGCATTAGCTATTTTATTTTGCACCTTTCATAAGATAATGGAAGCAGTGATAAACATAGGGGACTGTTTAGCGTTAATGGAAAGAAGAGAGTGACTCAGCTACTTTGATTTTAACTGCTAGTATTATCAACTAGGTTGGAATTTTTGATGCATTACAGAAGATGTCCTCAACCGGATTACAGAGCACAAAAGAAACACTTCACTTATCATGTAATTTGTTTAAATTATAGAGCCAAGTTAATAATTATTGATCTCTGATTTTCTGATTCAAATGGCTTGGAGTGAGGCTGTGAGAAACTGTGGCTCTATCTTTCTATCAAAAGATATAAGCAAATGTAACTCCATTTTAAACTTCAGTCCATGCTAGGTAGCCCCATTACTCACATTGAAATTATGGGAATTGCCTACATTTGGAAACATAGCTTCAGATCAAATATAGTCTATCAACAACCAAGGATTTTCTTTTTCCCACATTTTCTCCTCTCCCAATCTTTCTCCTCAGCAATTCCTCAAATCATTCCTTCAAATTGCTTAAACTATCCAACTGTGATAAACTATAATCTTTTAATTCAGCCAATGAATGTAAAGGATAGCTGCTTCCCATGTTTTAGGGTTTAAAAATCCCACTTCCCCATGCCTCAGCACACTTATTTTCTCATGTTTGAGTGCACACTCATTGTGACCTTCTGTAGAAGTAAATTTTAAACTGCCTTGTTGAGTCCTCTTACTTGCTGTCAGAGTACATTCTTTCTGGCAATGAGAATTTGAGTCTGTGAACATACTTCCAATAAGGCTCAGGCATATGCATTTTTCAAACAGTACACCACTGATTCTGGTAGGCAACCAAACTTGGTAATTGTTCCATGATTTCTAGCAGACCAATAGAATCACCATATAAGAATATGTTAATAAATGTCAATTGCTCAAATGATGAAAAGCAAATATAATCTATAAAAAGTTTATTCTCATCAAATATAGTTTCATGGAAAGAATTCACATTTCATCTTACAGATGAGAAAAATAAGTCATAGGCAGGTGAAATAGATTGTCCTATGGCACATAATTTGTGATACACTGTCAGATATACAATTAGAAACTATTTTCTTAATTTTACTTAAGTGCCCTTTCTTCCTTATAAAAGTCCCAATAACAGAATTACAATGAAACAGTACAAAAAGGATTAATTCATGAGTATTATTTAAAATTTCTATCACTAAATGTTGTTGCATTTGGATAGAATATTCTGCATATTACTTTAACTCACCTATCTATTAGACATTTTTGATATAATTTCATGAGAATTACCTTTGGAAAAATTTAATGATTAATGCCTATTATGGAATCCTCCCTGACTCATAAAGGACCAGATATGTAATAGAAATTATTATACAAAATGCTCAAATTTTTAACACATACATGATAAAATTTAAAAGACATTTTGGGAACACCTGTATTTTATACTTTAAAACTTCCCTTCATGACAAGCATAAAGAAAATCATAAAGACATTTCATTTCTCTATTCATTATTTCTAACTGTTCTAATACTTTTGCCATGATGCTATTTTTCCTATTCTGAACATTTCTGAATTATACCTATTAACTATTTGATATAACCACTCTTTAACTGAAATTGATGTCACAATAATATATTATGACCATAACTAATTACATATCATTTTATAAATGGATATATATCTCTCATTCTTTAACTACTCTTCTTTTAATACTCATTTCCCATGTAAAAATTTGTACCTCTTGATGTCACTACTTTTAATATATACACCACTCACCTATTTAAGATGACCAATTGTTAGCCTTACCCCTATATTGCCAGGAAAGCAGTGACAAAATAATGTGCCATAACTTCAAATATTTTCTGGTAACTAACAAATGGATTAATCAGCTTAGGAAAACCAATAAAGAATAAATGCTGTATTATTAACTTACAGAGACAAACACACTCTATCATGTTTTTATTGCATAAAATAGCAATACAAAACTTTCTAAAAATTTATTTAAGGGCCAGAGATTTAGCTCAGTGGCATAAAAACATGTCTGTCAAACAAGAGTTCATGAGTTCGATCCCAGGTACAAAAAAAGTTTTAAAAACTTAATTTTATTAAATTCAACTATGTGCCACAGAATTAAAAAGCACATATAATATGATACTAAAGAGGCTTAAATGTAATGTTTCAGTAAGTGTTTCTATCAAGGTTGAACGTGGTTTTCAATTCTTTAAGCAGCACATATTTCATGAATTTTAAAATCTAGTGAGTGGATTTTGTGCTACGAAAAAGCAATATCCAGACACCAGCCATTTCTCATAAGTCAGGGACATTCATGGACTGTGGGGGAAGAGAAAAAGAAGTCACAAGAAGCAAGCCCTCTCTGAGAATTTGCACGATGCATAGGTCAATGAAGTTAGAGCCCAATGCCAGCCCCTTCCAACATGTGGGCTGGGAAACAAAAAGAGACACCCAGCACCCCAGCCATAAGCAACTGTCTGATTCATAGAAACACAGGCTGTGATGATAGCTATTGATGTGGAATATAATGTAATGCTTGTAGTGTTTAGTGTTTCACTGACTTTGCATGTCTAAAGCTGGTGGTCTGATCATCTACTCAGAGCATGGCAAGATGCCGTGTAGCATCTTTAGGGGACCTACTTTTGAGGGTGGTGGCCATTGTTGATTCCTTATTGTCTTGTTTTGAAGACCTGTATCATTTTAATTGCTTTCTTGGGTTTGATTTTGTTCTGTTTTGTTTTGATTGATTTATTTTATCTGATGGCATGGGCAGTTATTTCAAAGGTATATATTTAGGTAGCCATTTGGGATTTTTTGTCATCTTGTTCTGAAGTCCATTATTGTACTCATTGTTTTGCTTTTATTGGTGCTATTCTGTTCTGTTTTGCTTGATTTTTACTATATCTCAAGGTATCTTCAGATATTTTGAAGACAACAGGTGGCATTATAATAACCACTGTTGATTTCCTATTGTTTTAATGTCTTGTGTCATTTACACTGATTTGTTTTGATTGTCTTTATTCTGTTTGGTTTTGTTTGCTTTTATTATATTTAAAATTTAAAAAATAATAGAAATTTGATTAATATATTCAAAGAAATAAACAACCAACACATACAATGTATTACCATCCCCAGTACCACAAAAAACATGTTGCAACTCCCTCAAAGTGGCTACATAATTACATAAATGTTTACTGGGATTGATCCCAATAAGGGACTTTTTGATGTATCAATCCATCTCTATGTCCAGGGATAGGGTTCTCAATCACAGTAAGTCTTGATTCTCAAGGAGCATTTGACAATATCACAAAATATTTTTGGTCATTACAATTGCAGAACAGGGGAGCAGTGCTATTCTAATACAGTAGACAGACATCAGGGATGCCATCGATCATTCTCTAATGCACAGGGCAGTATCTTGTTCTCTTCTTACAAAGAATTATCCAGTCCAATCTGTCAGGAGTGAGAAATATAAGTCTAGACAAATAGTTACATTAGGATAACATTCTTGTATTTAAATAATAGTTCAAGTGAGATACCTCTTTTAGTCATATAGGCCTTCATGTAGACCAGTGGTGGAGTGTGATATGATGCTACATGTGGAATTCCCATCAGAGTTAGTTGCCACTCTAGAATGATACAAATTTAAGAACAATGAGAAAACCAAATGAAATCTAAATGAGATATTATCTTGGAGTCTGAGATTAAGGCATACAAAACTTGAATATGACTGAAAACCCTCATCCCTGTAGAAGAAAGTTATCAATGGTTTGTGCAGAACCAATATGTTATTCACATTGATGATAAATGTAGATGGGAACGAGTAAAATTTTGATTTTTTCTTTTTTGGAGCAAGGAGCATTTTGATTGCTCCATTTTCTGGGGATGATTCAAGCAGAAAAAGATACCTCTGAAAGGAGATAATGCTTTTAATAAATGAAGACAGCTGAGTGATTAAATATAAGCAGGGAATTTATGACAGATACTGCAGTGT
The DNA here is from genome assembly GCA_004027295.1 of Dolichotis patagonum. Lineage (NCBI taxonomy): Eukaryota > Metazoa > Chordata > Mammalia > Rodentia > Caviidae > Dolichotis > Dolichotis patagonum. Next base: position 10,767 of record PVJX010042453.1, read on the forward strand.
TGGATCTCAAAGTTGATGAGGCAGGTCACACATTATTGCAGATGACGTTATTGCCCCATTCAGATACTCAGTCAGTGTACACATTCAACCACATTCTGTGAGTTTTGACTCATCACTGTTGATAGTTGTCTCTAGACCTGGAAGAACTAACACTAAGTAACATCACCTTTTATGCACCTATCCCAGTATCTCAATTATGGACATATACAATGGTACAAAATTCCATTCCCCTTGTTTCAAAGAAAGATAATGCTGTGATATAATTTACACTCTAGAACTTTCTCCAATGCCAGCTCATTTCTCAGATCATCTACTAAGAATAAAGTTGAACTCAGTCACATCATTGCTCAATTTTCCTTTCCATAATCTCCTTCAGTCTTTTTCTTCAGGGTTTTCCTTAAGAATTTTGGCTTAATAAATCATTTTTACAATAAATGTCTTTTTGAGACTCTCCTTTTAAGGAAACTTTCCTATAAAATATACAAAATCAAGAAACACACAAAATGTTAAACAGTATACAGAGACAGACTCAAATTATGTGTTCTGCACAGAAGGAAGAGACAGGGTTTGTAGGTGCATAATGGATAGGGAGTTAAAAATAAAATACAAGGAGATAACTGCGATGATTTAAAGATTACATCTTCAAAGAATAGTTGTACTACAAAAATACACATTGTGAGAGACAACAGGAAAGTATTGGCAAACAGGATGCAGCAAATCATCAAGAAGATTATACACCATGACCAAGTAGGGTTCATCCCAGGAATTCAGGGATGCTTCAACATATGGTAAACAATAAATGTAATCCACCATATCAATAGAGCCAAAAGGAAGAACCACATGATCATCTCTATAGATGCAGAAAAAGCTTTTGATAAAGTCCAACACTCATTCATGATAACAACCTTACAGAGAATTGGAATAGAGGGTCTTTATCTCAATATGGGAAAAGCCATCTATAACAAACCAACAGCCAGCATCATATTGAATGGTCAAAAACTGAAACCTTTACCTTAAAATCAGGCACAAGACAAGGATGTCCATTATCACCACTGCTATTCAACAAAGTACTGGAAATACTAGCCAGAGCAATAAGACAGGAAAGAGAAATAAATGGAATAAAGATAGGAAAAGAGGAAGTTAAATTATCATGATTTGCAGATGACATGAAACTTTACATAGAAGACCCCCAAAACTCTATTGAAAGACTCCTACATATAATTAACAAATTCAGCAAGGTAGCGGGATACAAAGTCAATACACAAAAATCAATAGCATTTCTATACACTAACAACAAAAGTACTGAGAGAGAAATAAGAGAAACTACACCCTTTACACTACCATCTAAAAAAATGAAATACTTAGGAATTAATCTCACGAAAGAAGTAAAAATCTATACAGGGAAAAATATAATGCCCTGAAAAAGGAAATCAAAGAGGACCTCAGAAAATGGAAAGACAACCCCTGTTCATGGATAGGAAGAACAAACATTGTAAAAAAAGGCCATTCGCCCAAAATTACTATACAGATTCATTGCCATCCCAATCAAAACACCAGTAACATACTTCATGGATCTAGAGAAATCACTCCTAAAATTTATCTGGAACCAGAAGAGACCTAGAATAGCAAAGGCAATTCTAAGCAACAAAGGCAAGGCAGGAGGCATCACAATCTCTGACTTGAAATTATACTACAAAGCTACAGTGATAAAGTCAGTATGGTACTGGAATAGAAACAGACCCGAGTATCAGTGGAATAGATTGGAAGATACAGCCACAACCGCAAACTCACTCAACCACCTTATCTTTGATAAAGGTGCCAAACATGCTCACTGGAAGAATGACAGTCTCTTTAACAAATGGTGCTGGAAAAATTGGCTGTCCATATGCAGAAGACTAAAACTAGACCCATCTCTATCACCATACACTAAACTAAAATCTAAATTAATTAACGATCTAAATATTAAAACACAAACACTAAAACTGCTGGAAGACAAACTAGGTAAAAACCTCAAAGTTATAGGGGTAGGAAGAGAATTCATGAACAAGAACCAAAGTACATGGGAAGTACTTCCCAGAATCAATAACTGGGACCACATCTTATTAAAGAGTTTCTGCATGTCAAAAGAGATTTCCAGCAGAGTGAAAAGAAAACCCACAAATTGGGAAAAAATCTTCATGGACAGCGCCTCAGACAAAGGACTTTTGTCTAGAACTTATAAAGAATTTTAAAAAATCAGACCCTCGAAATTCAAAGACCCAATCCAAAAATGGGCATCTGAAATGAATACACAGTTCTCAGATGAAGAAATACAAATGGCAAATAAATACATGAAAAAATATCATTAGTCATGAGAGAAATGCAAATTAAAGCCACACTGAGATTCCATCTCACTCCAGAAAGAATGGCCAAGATAGAAAACACTACCCACAACAAGTGTTGGAGAGGCTGTGGGGAAAAAGGAACTCTTCTACACTGTTGGTGGGAGTGTAGACTCGTGCAACCACTGTGGAGGTCAGTCTGGAGATTCCTCAAAATGCTGGGTATGGAAGTCCCATTTGACCCAGCTATTCCACTTCTAGGCATATTTCCAGAAGAACTGAAAACAGCATACCACACTGATATATGTGCACCCATGTTTATAGCAGCACAATTTGTAATAGCCAGATCTTGGAGACAACCCAAGTGCCCATCAACTGAGGAATGGATAAAAAAGTTGTGGCATTTTTATACAATGGAGTACTACTCAGCTATAAAGAATGACCACATCGAGATATTTATAAATAAATGGACATGACTTGAGACCATTCTGTTAAGTGAAATAAACCAAACTCAGAATGGTAAATACCATATAGTCTCCCTAATATGAAATTTGATAAGAGTATATAAGACTTTATGGTAAGCATGAGTCCCCATCTCACAACTTTGAAGTCTTTCAAAGTTTTCAATCATCAGTTGGAATGGTTTTATCCTGTTTTGCTTGACTGTATCATACTTGATTATATGAATAGCAATTTTGAAGAAAACAAAACATTATGACAGCTATTGCTGATTTAATATCATCCTTCTTAGAAGTCCTACCATGCTTTTTTGTTCTACTACCATTGGTTCTATCACATTGTTTCTTATTGGAATTTGAATATGTGTGATAGCTCAAACAATTTTTTTCTTTTTTATCAAAAATGAGATATTATAGTACCCATTGAACATTTTCTGTTATTTGGTTCAGAAAGCCCTGTAATTCTTTCACTTTATGCATGGCTTTATACTATTATGTTATGTTTGATATTATTGTATTTGAAACTATGTTCAACTATAGCAGAGTAAGAGATATGGTGTTAGCTACTGTTGATGTCCAGTTGACTTAATGTA
>PVJX010042454.1:0-14161 GCA_004027295.1 Dolichotis patagonum
CAGCAAGAGCAATAGCTACTACTGACAAAACAGAAATGCACCTCTTAACAAGGCTTGAGAACATTCAGTCCTAGTATACATGCTGAAGTTGTCTCAAAGCAAGTTCCGAAAGCTCAGATTCTAAAGGGCTTCAGAAATGCAGTTGCTTCTAACAATTTAAAAAGAAACATGGCTAAAGACATTATTTCTAGAAATTAAACAAAAGACAGAACATAACATTAGAGAAGTGAAAAAAGAACAGGAACTAAACATGATGGATATGGCAATTTCCATTTCTAATTTAAACAGTTTGTTGACTACATTTTTATGTTTCAATAAGTGATGACAGCATCTTTCAATAAGAATAACACAGGGGCTATTTTAGATGTTGGCACATGTTCTAATTTTTAGAGCCTAAGTAAAAATAAATGAGTGCTGTGGTTGGAATATGTCCACCAAATTTTATTTATTGTTAACTTAATCTGCAGAGCAACAAGGCTGAGAGGTAGAATCTTAGTCAGGTGACTAATGCCATTATTGCTGCCATGATCACTGGAATGGGTTATATTTTAATCTCTGGAAGAGGATTCTCATAAACTAATGTCTCCTTACTGTCTGCCTCCCTGTTTTCCTAGTTTATTTTTTTCCCTGCCACAATGCACGAGGCAAGAAACAGGCCTTCATCTACTACAAGCACTAAAATCATGGACTTCCTGGCCTCCAGAACTGTGAGCCTCATCAAATTCTATGCTCTATGAATTCTTCAATCTGTTGTTCATTGCTATGGCATCATGAAACAAAGAGTACATTTGTTGTTTTATGAAAGTTATTAATTACTAATAATTCTCTAATATTTACTACTAGCAATTCACATTGCTCTCTAAACGTATCAAAGAAAATACTGTCTTCAATCTCCTTTCTCATTAATGTCTGTCTAGTCATGATCACCATGGGTTATTTTGGCCATTCTTATGACAACATTTTTTTTTTATTTTGCAATAACATATGATAATGAGAAAGCTAAGCAACTTTTGAATTCTACTTTGTCAGTTTTATAAAATAGAGACTGCTTAATGAAGCTTTTGAAGATAATTCACAGAAGGATCATTTGGAAATGAAGTTAAATTGGTTTTGCATTTTGACAAAAAGTTCAATAAAGTTTGTCTTCTCACAAACCTAGGAACTAAAAGTGTCATAATAAATATGAAAATGTTTAAAAGATAGAAAAATAAAAGTTACATAAGAAGAAAAACATGTGTCTATGCATTAGAATGTTCAGACATTATTATGTTACTCAGATGCGAAAGTATGAATGTGTTAGGACATTTGGTGGGAGACAGTTACTTATACTCACTATGTTCAGAACTATATCATTTTTTGAATGTTACACATTTAGTACTTATAATACAGGATGACATACTACAGTTATTGTGTAAGAAGTGATGTGACTTGATGCAAGAAATCTAACTAATTTAAATTACTAAACTTCTCACATTTAAAAATTCAAATCTAGATTTATCTGATCCCAAAGCCTGTGGACTTAAATACAATGTAATATCTATAATCCTGTTTGGAGGAGAGACGGATATTATGAAAGAACCCATAACCTTGTTAGATTTTTATTAGGATGGGTTAAGGGTAAAGAAATGAATTTCAAATTGAGTGAGTTAATGTAGCAGTGAAGAGTAGTCAAAGGTGTAGGAGTATAAATAGCACATTACGACTGTGACCAATAAACTAGCAGGCAGTGCATCTGTAAGAGCAATTACATTAGGAAAAAATAATTTAGAAAGTATTTTAGGAAATTTCAGCCTCTCTTCCAGGTCAGATTCAGCTGTTGAAAGAAAGCATAACATGTCATTACATTGTCAAAGAATAAAGACAGAAATATAGTGAATAATCACTTAATATGTCCATTTTTTATGAACTATAAATGATGAAAATGAATGAAGACATGGGACACATATAAAACTTAATATTAAAGAATTTTAAATATTATTTAAAAGGTAAAAGCAAAATTTAAGTTAATCAAATATGTGACTCCCACACACAAAAAATATTCAATTGTTTGGCCTGAGGTTTTGCTCACCCATGAGAGAAATTTCAATTTAAACCATTGAATTAGAGAAAATTATTGAATTGAATGTTCTCAGAAAATATAACCTTCCAGTGCACTGGTTTTCATATATCTAAAACAATTATCATTTCCCATTTCCTTCCTATTTAATGTCAAATCATGCAGAAATTCTATTGCATTTTTGACACATTTTGCTGCTTCTACAAGCACAGAATATTGTTTTCCTTGCCCAAACTTGCCTAACGTAAAAAGATTTTAAAGTAGTTACAATAGCTAAGGTTTTAGATCATTTCAAATACTTCAATAACCTGACAAGAAATGTAGATATGATTAAAAGTTTATGATACTTAGAACATAGAGAATAATTTAAAAATTAGCTGTTAAGAAATGAAAAAATAGGAATCCATAATGAATTGAAGATTAGCAAAAATATGATTAATATATCTAAAACTGCAAATATTTCATAGAAGTCTAAAACAGATTTTTATTTGATACTTACTGGAATTTATTGAAGTCTGATGCAATACAAATGAAGTAAACTGCATACAGAAGTTGGGACATCCTTGCTCTGTTTTGCAACATATCTGTCATAGTCAGTCTGAGTCCTTGATCTGTGCAAGACAGTCTTAGTTCCAGATTTGTTTCCTCTTGTCACTTTATTACTGGCCTAATGAGAGAATTTTAGAGTTCTAGCTGGTTTGGTTGATCACTTTATGCAATTCAGTTTATGTGATGGAGTAAGAGTAAGTGCTCATGTGCTTATGAAGCAATTATACAATCAAATGAAAAATAAATTCCAATGGAATTGAAAAATGATTTGCAGTGATGCATTGATCACTCGTTAGACACAGGTCCTCACAATATAGTTTGGACTCACTGTGTAACCCAGGCTGGACTTGCACTCATGGTGACCCTCCTGCCTCAGCCTGGGATTACAGGTGTGCACCACCATATATAGCTCCTATGCATGTTCTTAACTCACAAATAAGAGGTTTTAACAATATGCATAGAGTGATCACTTAAACTACTTGAACAAGATAGTTAAACATCTGTTTTCCCAACAGTTTGCTAATAAAAGTATGGCTGAATAAGTAGAATTCATAGATGCTGAAAAAATTAACATATATAATTTGAACCATTCCTACAGAATAATGAAGAGTATCAGGACAAGAAAAAACAAGAGTAAGCAAAACAAACCAAAAAATCTTACCTTACATATCCATACTGCTGAATCTTCTAAACATGAAAAAAAGATGATAGACTATGGAAAAAAAAATGCTCCACACGTTTTGTACATCTAACATAACTTTTATCTGGGTAATATATTATGAGAATAAACACTGACAACAACTGTGTCATGGATTAAAAACTGGTGGTCAATTTAATTCCAGCGGAATTAAATCAGCATGGTGCTGAGCAGAAATAGTTCACCTGAGGAAAGTTGCCAGCATAAAGATGTGGAGAAGATGAGTGAGGCCTTGTGGGTTTTTCTAAGCGTTGCTGTTTGAGCTGTTGGTTCTCCTGGAGGAGCTCGTCATGACTAGCTTCCCCAGAGTAAGTATGATCACTGTCATTGGAGGAGCTCTGGACCTTGTTGGTGAGAGTGGCTGTGGTTCACTTTGGCGGAGCCCTGGTCTTTGCATTGAGCATCACTTGCTGGCTCCAGAGGGGAAGATGTGTGCTGCTTAATCTCCAGAACAAACCCGTCATACTGGCTTTCTGGCATGTACTGGACTGTTCTTATCATCGGAGGAGCTCAGGACCTCTGTGTCACTGAGGATGGCTGTGGTGCCTTTCAGGACAGCCCTAGTCTTTATTATGAGCATGATTTCTCAGCTCCAGTGTAGAACCCTCAACTTACCAGCACAGCTCCTTCACCCTGCTGGCATAAACCTTCTAGCTCCACTGCTGACCTTTGGGCCTTCCCAGAACAGATCGGTAAAAGATACTGGACTTTTTGTGGGCTCTAGACCTCCAGTTGGACTTGGGGGAGGCATTGTAATGAGCTCTTGGTTTTCATCTTGACTCATACAGGACATTGCTGTGGGATCCAGGCCCTTGGCTGAGTATTCTGAGTCTTTAGTGTTGTGGACAGATTTCCTGCATTGTCTGTGTTTAACTCTGGGTGACCATCATATAATGATATTATAACTTTTGTGTCTTGATTCTAACTGTCCTCCTCACAACTTCTGACTACAAAAAAGTGTGATGTGCAGTTTCATTAGAAAGCTACCAAATCATTTTAAAAAGTAAATAAGTAAATTGCTAAACAATTAGGTTTAGTCATTTTCAAAATAATAATGTGATTCATCACTTACAACTCACTGTAACTCACCACATTTTTAAACTTGATGAAATCATTTTAATAAATTTTGAATACAATCTGATAAAGTCAAAATAAACTTTTTCTCAATTATAAAATAAGCATTTTTTCTAATATAAAGTTTGTCTGTGGAAGAAGATAATACTCAATATAAACATTGCATTATTGATGAGTTAGGAAGATCTCTTTTGAGGATAAAAGACTTCCTGTTATCTACCCTTTTTTGAAATTCTGTTAGAATACTATCTATAGCCAATCACAGCAGAATGTACAAATGATGAATAAATCAGGCCAATATTTATTAAAAATGGTAAAATATGTGATTAGTAATCCACAGAAAAGAGTGTAATTACTAACAATTACTAGCACATTTTCAATTACCAACTCCCATGGTTGATTTTCAGTTTTGTTACATATAATTCCTGATGAGAAAGTTAAATTTTTCTAAGTGATTAATTATATATGTGTATATATTTTTTTCCTATTTTTTTTTCATACCGGGGATCGAACTCACAACCTTGCACTTGGCAGGCAGGCACTTAAGCCACTGAGCTAAATCCCTGGCCTGTTTAATTATATTTTCATAAAATCACAAATACATTAGAATAGTGGTCTTAATGCATAAAATTATGATACAATTCAAAGTAAAGCATACACATTGGTGAAAATTCAGTTGAAGTTTGAAAAAATCTGAAAACAGTTTATTGGTGAGAAGCACAGTCTTTTCACCAAATAATACTGGAATATGTGCTGAAAAATTAGGTTCATGCTATATGCTACATATGAATGGTACCTCAATTATCAAAGATATAAATCAATTAAGGAATATTTTGTCTAGTATTGTCAAATACACTAATGGTATTTTGATTAGAATTGCATTAGATCTGTATAACAATTTTGGGAGTACAGCTGTTTTCACTATTTTGGGTCTTCCTATCCATGATAAAAGAATATTTCCTTTTTCTGATGTTGTGCTCGACTCCTTTTTCACAGTACTATAATTTCCAAAGTATTGATCTTTACTTCTTTATTAGATTAATTCTTAAGTATTTAAGTTTTGGGATGCTATTGTAAATGGGGTGGTTTCTCTAATTTCTCTCTCAGTGAATTTGTTGAGTACAGGAATGCTATTGATTTTTGAGTGTTGACTTTGTGTCCAGATATACTACTGAATATATTTACTTAATTTAGAAGTCTTTTGGTGGAGTTTTTTGGGTCTTCTCTATAGAGTATCATGTCATCTACAAATAGTGATAATTAACTTCTTCCTTTCAAATCCTTATTTTTTTATTTCTTTCTCTTGTCTAATTGCTCTGGCTAATGTTTTTAGAACTATATTTAATAGAAATGGTGGTAGTGGACAGCCTTCCTTTGTTCCTGATTTTAGCGTGAAAGCTTCCAGGTTTTGACCACTTCATATAATGTTGGCTGTTGGTTTATCATACATGGCATTTATCATATTGAGTAAAGAACATCTATTCCAATTATCTATAGGGATTCTTATCATGAATGAGTGTTGGGATTTGTCAGTTGCTTTTTCTGTGTCTATTGAGATGATCATGTGAATTTTCTCTTTGGCTCTGTGTATATGGTGTATTACATTTTTTTATTTGTATGCATTGAACCAACTCTGCATCCTGAGATGAGTTATACTTGGTCATGGAGTATATTCTTCATGATATGCTGCCTTCTATTTTCCAGTATCTGATTGAGGATTTTTGCATCTATGTTCATTATGGAGACTGACTGTAATTTTCTTTTGATTGAGTCCTTCTATGGTTATAGTATCAGGGCAATACTTGATTTCAGGTTTATCTTTGAGAGTATTGCTTCCCTTTCAATTTCATTAAAGAGTTTCAGCATTAGTGACATTAGACCTTCTCTAAATTTCTTGTGGAATTCAGCCATGAATCCTGGGCTTCTCATTGTTGGTAAGATTTAATTATATATGCAATTTCATTGACTGATACTAGATTACTTAGAAGTTTTCATCTTCTTCATTCACCTTTGATATTTTATATTTATCTAGGTGTCTGTCTATTTCTCCTGTGTTTTCCTTCATATTTAAGTAGTTTTCTGAAGGAGGCTTGATGATGTTTTGAATTTCCACAAGATCCACTGTATTTCACATTTTTCATTCCTTATTATATAAGTTTAAGTCTTTTCTTTACTCTTTTTGATAAACTTAGATAAGGCTGTTAATTCTATTTAATGTTTTAAAGAACCAACTTTTTGATTCATTGATTTTTTTGTATTATTTTCTTAGTGTCAATTGCATTAATTTCTGCTCTTATATCATAATTTTCTCCTTTGTATGACTTTGAGTATGATTTGTTCTTATTTTTCTAGAATTTGGAGTTTCAATATTAGGTTATTTAATTTAGTTCCTTCTATTTTCCTGATGGGTGAATTTATGACTATAAAGTCTTCCTATTAGGGATGATTCCATTGAAGTCCATAGATTCTGGTATGTTGTATCAGCATTAATATGCTATTTGACTTACTCTTCAATTTCTTCTGTGACTCAATGTTTGCTCAGGAGGATGATATTTTATTTCCATGTGTTTTTGTGTTTTGTTTTATCATTGATTTGCAATTTCACTGTTGCAGTGATCTGATAATATTTATAGAATAATTTAAATTCCTCTGTATTTACTTAAGTGTGTTCCATGAGCTAGTATGTGATCTGTTTCAGTAGAATGTCTGATGTGAAACTAAGAAGAGGATGTATTCCTGTGTTGTGGGATGGAACATTGTAGATATCTACTGAGTCCATTTGTGCACAATTCTAAGATTTCATTGTAGAGTTTTTGTCTAGTTGATCTATTTGTGACAGTGGGGTATATGGTCCCCTGTTATAATTTTGTTAGTGCTTATTTGATTTTTCATATCCTTCAATAATTTTATGTAGCTGTGTGCATGGGTTTAGGGTGCATATATATTTTATTGTTATATCCTCTTTTTGCTTTCCTTTAACAAGTATTAATGACCTTCTTTTTCTCTTTTGCTCAGTCTTGGCTTGAACTTCACATTGTCTGAGTAAGAAACAGCTACCACTGTGTTTCTCTGGATTCCTGTTGCATGAGTTACCATTTTCCATTCTTTGACTTTCAGTCTATTGACTTTGTTTTGAATTAAATATGTTTCTTGTATGTAGCCAATAATAAGATCTTGTTTTTTATCTGTTCTGCTAGTCTATTTCTTTTGATTGCTAGATTGACACAATTAACATTATAACTAGCATGTATTGGAGTATCATTCACATATTATTTTCCTGTTTGTTGCATGTCTTTCCCTGTTTAACTGTTTGTCTTTCCTGGTAGCTTCTTTCTGCCAGTGTTCTTGGAATTGTGACCTTTGTTATTTCTTTCTGATACACCCTTCAGATCATTTCAGAGAGCTGGTTTGATGGTCATGCATTTCTTCAGTTACTCTTCGTCATGGAAGTATCTTATTTCTTCATTGATTTTTGTAGGATAGTTTTGCAGGGTACTTTAATTTGGGTTGGAGGCTATTTTCTTTTAGAACTTGAAATACTTTACTCCAATATTTTCTCTTTTGAGGGTTGTGTAGAGAAGTCTGCTGTGATTCTGATGGGCTTTCCTTAATAAGTAATATATTTTTGTTCTTTAACCACTTTTAATATTCTCTCCTTATATTGAATTTCTGGAATCTTGATTATTATATGACTTGGTACAGATTTAATTTGGTAATGGCTATTTGGAGTGCTGTATGCTTTCATTATTTATATATCAGATTTTTTTATCCATGTATGGAATTTACTACCAATATTTCTGTGATGAAGTTTTTCATGGCATTTGTTTTATCCCCAACTATTTCACTGATTCCAGTCAATCTTATGTTGTTCTTTGCTTCATCTTGAGGCTACTAGACTGATTTTTCATGTTCATTCATTTATAAGAAAGCTCTTTTTAATATTTTGAAGAGTTTAACAAAACAATAATATACAATTTCAAAACAAGATAATAAGAAATTAATAGTGTTAATATATTATTTATTGTTATCTTCAAACTGGTTGCTCACATTACAAAAATAAGCATGGAAAATTAATAAAAGTATATAATCACAAACTGTTCTTTTTAGTGAACCAGTGGAGATTAATAGTATAAATATCTTGGCTATCTTGCATATCTATACTTTTTTTTCTTTTTCTTACCTTATTTTCTCCTTTCCCTTATCCTAGGTCCTCTATGCTGTTGCTTCTCTTTCCACAGTATCTTGTATAATTTAGATCTTATTTACTCTTTCAGCTTCTCACACGAGGAAAACAACACAATGTTTATATATACACAGTGTTTATATATAGAAGTCTGATTTATTTCACTTATGAGTATGGTCTCCAGTTACATTGACATACCTATAAAAGCCTCAACTTTATCCTTCTTTATAGCTGCATTGTACTTTATTATATAAAAGTACCACATCCTTTTTATGCATTCCAGAGTTGCGATATTTCTAGCATTTAGATATTATAAATATGGGTGCACATATATTACTATGGTATGTTGTTTTTAATTCTTCTGGCAAAATACTCAGAAGGGGAATAGTAGATTGAATGAGACCTATAATCCTAGTTTTTTGAGGAATCTTCACTCTGATTTCCACATAATCTACTGTTTTAATGGTCATATACTACAATTCTGCCATATAAATCTGATATTCTATCCTGACTTTCATGTATTCTGTTGCATATATTTTCAATGGAATTTTAATTTCTTTGATGTCTGTTTGTATCTATTTCATGGATTCAATTACTTTCTATGTTCACCATTCATGATTTTCATCATTTTCCTTAATTTCTTTAGAATAAAAAGAGGCCTATAATTGCAAAAACTATTCTAACAAAGGCAAGACAAGTAGCATCACAATCCTTAACTTGAAATTATATTCCACAATGATACTGTAATAGCTACAGCATGGTACTAGCAAAACAACATACTGTGGGTACATGAGGATTAGTGAAACATATTAGAAGATGCAGAAACAATTGCAAACACACTCAGCCATCTTATCTTTGAGAAAGGGGCCAAACATGATCACTGGAAGAAAGATAGCCACTTTAATAAATAATGTTGGAAAAGATGACTTTTCACATACCAAAGGAAAAAAAACAGACCTAAATTTATCACCATGCACTAAACTGAAATCTAGATGGATCAAATATCTAACTGTTAAAACAGATATAATAACTTTGCTGGAAGAGAGTATAGACAAAACTCCAGAAGATATTGTTATAGGCAAAGATCTCATGAACAAAACCCTGGTTCTATGGCAAATAATAAACAGCTAGAATTTCATACTGTTAAATTAAATCACCAACATAGTGCAAAGACAACTCATCGAGTAAGAAAAAAATTTAAACAATTGTCCCACAAACAAAAATCTAATATCTAGTACATGTAAAGAGTAAAAAAATTCAGACTCCCCCAAATTTAAAGACCCAATCCAAGCAGGGATCTGAGGTCAATAATCACTTCTCAGATATAGAAATACAAATGACAGGTAAATATATAAAAAATGTTCAACATCACTGATCATTTAAAGATGCAAATTAAAACAATCCAAGATTTTATCTCATTCCAGAATGAATATCATCAAGAAATCAATGAATAACAAAAGCTGGGGTTGCTGAGAGAAAAAAAAGTATCAACCCTTCTCCACTGTTGGTAAATATGTAGACTTGTGCAATTACTGTGGAAATCAGTGTGGATCAACCTTGATAAAGCTAGCATTAAAGGCCCCATTTGACTCAGCTATTTCTCTTTTTTTGTTATTTTCCTGGAAGATTTAAAATCATCATACCACACTAATTTATGCACATCCATGTTTATAGCAGCACAGTGTATAACATCTAAATCTTGGAAAAAACCCAAAGCCCATCAATCAAGGAATGCATAAAAACATATGGTATTTATATACCATTCACCTATAATTTTATATATTATTCAGCCATAAAGAAAGATAAACTTGAGACATTTCTAGGTAAATGGATGCAATTTGAAATCACACTTCTAAGTTAAATAAATTGAACACACATAAGTAACTGTCACATTGTCTCCCTGATGTGATAAACTGAAAAAGTATATAAGAACCAAAGTATATAATAGGTGTATTGAAATAGGAAGAAACCATTCAAAAGGAAAGGGGAATGTGGGAGAGGAAAAAGCAAAGACTGAGAACAAAAGGATAAAATGAAAACAAAGCTTTGTACATAAGGATAGAAACAGAGATTGAAAGGAGAAGAGGGGATTCAGAAAAAAAGAATTAAGATATACCATATACAAGTACAAATTCCCTATGATGAATATAATTATATATATATATATCCAGTAACTTAATTTAAAAAGTTGTGTAATAAAATGAAATATTCAAATGTCTCAGTTAATTTTAATTTCAAAAAATGTTACTAAATATGTACTTAGCAATCATTTAAAAGTTATCTATACTTTGGAAGGCAGTAAATTCATATTTGTTTCCAAGTTTTCTCTTCTTTTCCTGTCCTCTTTCTTTGTTCAAAGTGTATTACAAATAGTAAATGGAAAAAAATGAGGTGAAATTAATGGAATATTAGACTTAATTAAAGAAATATACTGAGACATGCTAGTTTCTTTAAAGCAAAAATAGTTTAAAAGTTGTAATTCAAATATTTTCTTTTAAAGGCATTACAACACAAAGCAATATTACTTATTTTAATAAGCTGAGCAATTACTACCATTATACTGTTACCTATTTATTATAATTTTAATTAAGAAATATTTAGTAGTCACACTATAGAAGAAAATATTAAATTTACATGGTTCAAAAAACCCTTGAAAATATTATCCATATGGAAAATTAATTTGAGCATATGACTTTGTATATTATCTTAATATTCATTAATGAAAATCCTTTTAAGACTGTCAAAATTTCTTTACACAAAAATGTGCTCACTGTAAAAAAGTTGTCTTTATTTAGAAAATTCCATTACTCAATAAACTTTTGCTAGATGTGTTATTATACAGATGGACAACTACTCAGTCATAAAGAAGGATGAACTTGAGACTTTTATAAGTAAATGGATGCAACTTGAGACTATACTCCTAAGTAAAATAAATTAAATGTATATGTATAAATATTGCATTGTCTACCTCAAATGAGAAAATGAAAGAGTAAACAAATTCTAAAATGTATAGTAGATACTGGAACTGGGAAGAAATTTTTCAAATGGAAAAAGAACTAGGATGGGAGAAAGGGGAAAGGAAATTAGAGAAAAAGGAAAAATGCAAGTCCATTGTACTATCAGTGTGTATTAGCTTATTAAAAAGATTTGTGCTAATATCAATGGGAGAAATGTTTATGCTTATATCTCGTATCCCTGAGCAACTATTTCAAAGATAACAATATGTAATGTATTAACTTTTATTATTCTTTTGTTATTTGGTTATGAAATTTTGTTTTAGATTTTTTATATAAAAGCAAAAATACTTGTGCTTTGGAATATCTGCCAAGTAAATAATGTTCAGATATTCATTATAACAACTATGATATCTAATTAAATGTTTTATCCCAATGAAACTTATCTTTCATCAATTTAAAAGGAGCCTGATATCATGAGAAACTTAAAAATCTGTAAAGAGTAACTATGTAATTATTGGGAAACATTTCTTTGTTTAAAATCAGCTTACAACATTAGAAAAAATTCACTGAAATTATTCCTCTAAGTAAAGTGACCAAAAATCTGGTAATGGGGTTGGAAGACATCTACAAGCAAACATTAACTGCAGTATTCTTTCATGAATCCTCATTTATATGAGAGATTTATTTTTATAAACATAGAAGGAATAAAAAGTAAAATAAAGGCTGGTCGTTTAGGGTTGAAATAGATATGTATGGTTCACCTGCATTTTTAGCAAACAAGCTAATGAAGAAGTGAATCTGCTTTTCTCTATCGCAACCTGAGTTTCTTCTCAGTCGCTGTGTTAGCACAGGACACAGCCATGATGATAACGCTGTTGACTTGGAGAACATAGTGTTGACTGTTCAATATAATGTTTAAATCTGTTTTCTACCTGATGACGGAAAATGATGATGAATGTTTACGGAGAAATTATTATTTAAGCCCTTGTTTCTGCACAGAATTCTTAACCATAAATTAAAAAAAATACATGAAAAATATTTTTATGTATTAAAATTAAGTGAAAAAGGATGCTTTAGAGTAACCATAAAATTCTTAATTTATTCACCTTCTTTCTGAGTCTCCATTTTTACTGGATTTTTTTCTCTTTTCAGTGTGTCTATGCATGAGATGAATGAGAATTAAGGCAAATATTTAAACATTTAAAATGTACTACAGTGTATTAGAAGGCACATTGCCATCAATCCTTATCAAAATACTTCCATTTGCTTCGAACACACTTCATTCTGCCCACTTTCTAATGCAGTTCTGGAAATCTGCTTTTGAGAGCGTGTTTACAATGTCTGACTGAAACAGCCGTGAATAATCTTGCTACGCCATGGCCAAGAAACGACAGGCTCAGGAGAACACGGTGGCGCGGCTTCATGCATCTGGGGCACGGGACGCGGGCACAGCGTGACGTGTACCTCAGCACAGGTGATCAGGAAAACAAAACATTTTTCATTGATTCAGCACATAAAGTCAGCCAGCATAACACAACACCTATGAAAAAAGAACAAGAGCAGTGTGTTCAAGGTAAGGAGCACTATTTGAGGAGCATTATTGGCAGCTTGTTTTTCTTTTTTGTAATATTTTTACTTTTAGCACAATATATTTCTGTCATACTTCATGTATTATACATATAATGAGAATATACAGTCTATATATTAAATATATATATACATATAGGTACATCATTCTATTTTTCATGTGATTTACAGTTCAAATTTTTAATATGATTTAGCCGTAGGAGAAAGCTGAAGTTCCTTTTCTACAGTATATACAGAAGAATGGGAAATGAGAAAGGGAAATATTTAGTAATGTCTTATAATCACACTGAGTGGAGCACAAACATTCTCAAGGTTATTGTTTCCATTGAAAAGTACTTAATTTTTGTGTATACCTTTTACAATATGATTTGCATATATTCTAAGGTGTTTTAGACATTTACTGACTATTGATCATTCAGTGAAGTGATAATTGCAAATATTTGTGCATTATTGTACAAAGTTGTGAAAAACGTAATTATTTATTTACTTTATTTATTTTTGGTAACATGATTGGATTCAGGACCTTATGTTTTACAAGCAGGTGCCGTGTTGCTGAGCTATATCCCTAGCCCAAAAGACTGAATTTAAATACTGAGTTTTCCAATTGCACATGCATAGATTATTACATTTCTGGAAATGAGACACAATAAACAGAAATATAAACATTCTGCATATAAACATAATTTTATTTGGGTTTCATAGCTTCATTATATGTTGGTAGATCTCACTCATTTTTTCTATTATACACTGATAAAATCAAATGTTTCTGGTAATAGTTTCTCACTATGGGCTATTTAGAAAGTTTATTTCTAGTTTAACTGTAGAAATGATGGAATATTGAATAGAGAAGGACGTGGCTGGGGATTTAGCTCAGTGGCATAAGCACCTGCCTGGCAAGCGTGAGGTCATGAGTTTGATCCCCGGTACCAAACCCCCCCCCCAAAAAAAAACTTCTTCAATCTATGCTTTGGGCTAGTTGCAGACTATGCTGATAGCACTTCCAATGAGTGATATATTTAAGTGTACAGGATCTAGAATGGTGTTTTAGTTTTGGGGGG
>PVJX010042455.1:0-14171 GCA_004027295.1 Dolichotis patagonum
CTTGATTTATCCCACTGCACTAGCCAAAACTGTATGCTTCATATCTGTTTCCATTTTACTTCATTTATTAGGAGAGCTGTCCAATTTCCATAACTTTCTTAAGTGCCATCATGCTTGGAGCACTGGAATTGTTCTTGCCTGATAACATCAGGGGAAGCATATTCTGTATTTTGTCATGGGATGAATTGGTTTATATATGTTTTCAGAGCCAGTCTTGAGAGTGAGTTTTAGTTCTTAGAAAATGTTTGTCATGTCAGAGTGATATGGAATTTCCTTGTATAGTTAAAATAAGTTTATGTAGAGTGCTGGTTAGAATCCAAGTGTCAGAGTGATACATAACCCCTCTGCTGTGCACTAAATCTTCAGCTGAGAATAGTTATTTCTTCTTTTGGTTGTTATACTGTTTCATGTCACACTGCAGTTTCTCTATATAGTATTTAGTGGATTTCAGTGGTTTTGTTACACCTCTCCCGTAGATGCTCTAAACTTCACTTGGATAAACAGAAAAGAGCTTGCCTTTCTTTCTTCCTTTCTTCCTTACTTCCTTCTTGACTCCTTTCCTTCCTTCCTGCTTAGGGGAAAGCACCAGGCAAAAAAACAAAAAAATATTGTGTCTTGTGCTTTCTGTTTTTCATCTTAGATGCCTGAGGCCTTTGAAATTCTTTGACCTTCTAAATCCATATTTATTACTTTACACATAATTTTTTTAGCCAGGGTAGAGTTGTCTCAAGATTTTTTTATTAGTACATGTTTGCAACACATAATGAATACATCATGGGGGGAGTGTTGGTACGTATGTGTATCAGATCTTAGTCCTTTTACTTCCCTTTCTCCTCCCTTCCCTCCATCCATAGATCCCTTCCCCAGTTACATAAAATCCTCCTCTGTGTTTCCTATCCTATATGTTTTATTTTGCTCTTTAAATTATTTCTACTTTGGATTTTTTGTTTAAAAAGACTATATTTATGCCTCTTTTAACTGTTTATGTCTGATTTATACCATTTATGGAATAAATTATTATGGTCTCAAAATGCAACCATTTTCCTCTAAATGACTCAAATTACCCTTCTTTAGGCTCAGTAGTCCTCCACTGTATATACCATTTTCTTTATCCATTCATCTGTCAGTGGACTTCTAGGCCATTTCCAAGAGTTAGCTGTTGAGTTGTGCTGCTGTATTTCACAGCTGTAGCACCTATGGGACTGTTATTGGTCTCATTTAGGGAGCTACCAGAACTGATTCCTGGAAAGGTGAGCAAGTTTCTGGGCTCGTATGCCCAAAGTTTTTCCAGTTGGTACTCGTGGGTTGAGGGTGGATTGTCTGCAGTTTTGTTTGTGTATGTATTTTGATCAGAGGCAGAATAACTCAGGGATAAATTGAAATTACGTATAGGAAGTCCCCCAGCTTCCTGGGCTTTTGGCAAGGTGGAGCTGCCTAGTATATCAGCCTTGGTCAAGGTCTGGTCTGCCTGGAGGCAGAACCAGGCAAATGGCAGCTAAGCAGACTTGGGTGCCCCCCATCCTCTCTGCCACCTGGTGCATCCTGGCCAGCTTGCTGCTTATGTACTGCTGGCCTCAGAGGCTAGCAAGAAGAAGCCATCGCAAGGAAGAATCATCCGGCCAGCAGCTGCAGTGGGTGGACACCTACAAGACAGTTGTGTTGTGCAATGCCGCTGTGTTTAACCCCTTCCAGATCCTCTTATTTTGTACTTCTTGTCCAAGCTGGCTTCCAACAGCCATCTCTTCTGACTCCCATTGTGGAGGCCCAGCTTGGTTCAGTGTTCAGTATGGCTTGCAGTTCTTGGGCAAATCCTGGCTGGTCTATAAGCTAAAGATTTTCTACTTTTCTTCATATCTTACTTAGACTGCACAGACTGGGATATTTGTCAGCACCAGGGTCAGTGGATGAGGCTGCTGAGGGTAGAGGTGACCCCTGCAGGGATTCTGGTTGCCTTCAGGGCTTAGAGCACCAATAACCCAGGACATCTGTTGCCTGCCATAGTACACATGGGATGAAGCTGTGCTTGGAGCTAGTCATGGTGACCTTATTCTTTTGCCAGTGATGGACTGAGGTAAATATATGACTCATCTCTAGCCAAGGAGGGGGCAGGTTCTTAAAAAGCTCTCCACAGTTTACAAGAACATAGATAATAGGAAATTAACAATGGTTACCACCTTCTCTTTTTAAATGTTTCTTCCCCTTATTACTTTCACAATATGTATTGTACATTTTGGATCTCTCTCACTCCTTTAGTTTTTTATGCTAAGGCGGTAATATGATGTTCACCCTTATGAGTTCAAACCGCTTCACCCATTAAGAAAAAAAAAAAAAAACAGAAGAAAAGTAGTGCTTTTTTTTGCAGTGAGGCTATGATGCTTGGAAGAGAATGTAAGCTTGACAGAAATGTGTGCAGACATGGGAGATCCTGAGTATACTGCTAATCTGTAACCCTCACTAACATTAGAAACACTCTGCCTCTAGGTATTGAGGTAATAGATTTGTATTATTGAAGTGATTTCCCTTTAATAGAGCATTCTTATGCAATATCTCTTTAGGTCAGAAAGATCAGGACTTGCAGGAGAGTTGTCCAACAACAGCAAAAATAGGTGATCAGAATACAAATCTCATAAGGAAAGAATGGAAGAAAAGCTAGAGATGTGGTGATGATAGAAGGAAAACATTTAAGCTCAAAGGAGATTGATAGAAGTATCAATATAAAATCTATCAAGACTAAAAATATCTATGCCCTTTACATTCTTACAGTCCTTTTTTAAAGACATGACCGGTATATGGACTGGGAATATTTGCTGGCTTCTTAGTAAAATGTTGGACACAGGAAAGAGATTCCAGTGAAAAAGTGTGTGAGGCTAAAGAACACACAACTCAATAGCGGGGACTTGGAGGCAAACTACATAGCTTCACACTAGCATCTGCTGCTTCCAAATGCTTCAGAGAAGTTGTGTTACCTCTTTGTTGTCAATTTTCTTGTCGGTAACATGGAGACAGTAATAATAGTCCCCACTTTAGAGGAATAAAGAATGGGATAAATTTCTGGTATACATTACTATATCAATGCTGACTATTATGAATCTATAATTATCAGATAAACCTATATTAATGAAGAAGTCACTTATACATAGGTATTTCTCTTTGGTTATAAAAATGACTAAAATTAGGGCAAACTATGGTCCCAACTTATGGGGAAGATGTGAGGTAACCAGATGTCTCACAGACTGTTGCTGGAAGAGTAAAATGGTACATCCTTTGGGGGAACTTTTTGGTAGTTTCATAGAATATTAAACATGTATCCACACTATGATCTATTTTCCACTCATGCATAATTATTCAAGAGAAATGAAAATGTATATGTTCAAGGACACACCCATGGTCATTCACATAAACGTTGTATGTTCAGATTGAACTTCAGTGGCTTTTATATTTATGTTTTCACACATAGAGAAGTGCTTGGATTTTCCTAAATTCCTACCCATCACCTGAAAACTGCACATATCTAGGGTACAGCTAAATCAGAAGTCATGGCCTCCCCTGTAAGACAGACAAAAAAGGAAAGCCCTCTCTCCCATATGCTTTTCACTTCTGTTTTTCCGTTTGTGGTTAAGAAAGTAAGAGAATCCACCTGAAGCAAGAAACGTCCCTCTTTTTCTGCCTGGAAGAGAGCGTGAGTAACGGACTTTTCCATGTGGCTGTTTTTCCTGGACAGGGTGTACCCTTCCAACTGCTAAAACATGCGATCTCTAAGAGACCTTACATAAACGTGGAGTGTTCCTTATCGGTCAGTCCCAGCTTCTAGTAAATTATGAATTGCTTTTCTGTATTTGGTGATTTTTCTTTTTAAACAGAAGTTCTATTCATTCAAAATAGTAGTTGAGAGCTTTCCAGGTGCCGCGCAATACAGCTTTGAGGAGAGCAAAATCGGTCTTGCGTTTGGCCCCAGCTGCCTATTCCCAGCTCCTCTGTCATAGCCTAGGATGTCACCTCCACCACTGAGCACCCTATACCTTCTTTGTCTTGGCCTCCGGCTCCGTTTGTTTCCTAGCTCTTACCCTTACGTGATATCAGCATGCATATTGCTTTACTTCTATCCCTAGCCCTCCTCTCCTGCACACTACTGTGTCCCTACCACCTGACCCAGTGCCAAGGAGAACTAGCCACATAATCTACAAGGCCTGATGCGAAATGAGAATGTGGGGCCCCCTGTTCAAAAATTAGTAAGAATTATAGCCAAGCATGGTAGCACACTCCTATAATCCCAGAACTCCGGGAAGCTAAAACAGGAGGATCACAAGTTCAAACCCAGCCTGAACAATTAGCAAGACTATCTCAAAATAAAGAAAAGCCTTTTATAAAGGACTTCAGATGTAGCTCAGTGTGAAGGCCCTGGGTTCAATGTCCGGCATCCCTCTGTACTGTGGGGGGTGGGGGAGGGCAGATTAAAAACAATTGCAGTAAGAGCAGAACACATCACTGCATTGTCTTGATTGGCTTTGTTCTGTCTTGTTGTGTTTTCTATCTTTAAAATAAAAAAATCTAAGAGCAGAACACCAAACCAAGCATGAGGCCCTTTGGAGTCCTTTGGGATCACGAGTTCACACACCCAGGATGCCAGCCCTGTTGCTTGGCACCTAATAGATACCCAAAGAAATCTTTGCTGGAATAAATGTAAATCTAAGAACACTAGGTACGCAAGGACTTCTGCGTACAGACAACTGACAGATGAGCAGCAGAAACCGGCATGTGTGTGAAGGGTCTGTACTGTTCCTCAGAGGCAGTGCTGCAGCTGAAGTAACAGATAAAGCGATCACTGGATTCCTCAGCGACAGCAGGCCCGAGCGGTAAATTGGTTGCTGGTTGGAATGTGGCGTTTTCATCTCTGATTC
Source organism: Dolichotis patagonum (assembly GCA_004027295.1). Classification (NCBI taxonomy): domain Eukaryota; kingdom Metazoa; phylum Chordata; class Mammalia; order Rodentia; family Caviidae; genus Dolichotis; species Dolichotis patagonum. The sequence continues at coordinate 4,899 of PVJX010042455.1, forward strand.
CCCTGCAGGTCCTCCTGTGCGCTTGGCACCCAGGGAATATTTGAACTGAACTGGACTGACTCTAGCAGCAGAACTGGAAGAAGCTGGGGCATTATGAAGGGAATGGTCATTTCTTTAGAAGGACCCTATTGCCTTTAGGAGGAGACGAGCCAGTCTTACACTTCACTGTCTTCGTTTATGACAGATGGTTTGGTGCTGTATTGGCTGTTAGTCTTGGGAAACTGCTGTGCGATGCTGTAGTGGGATTTTATGGTGTGTCTGGCAGCCCTTTGGCTGTATTCTGGGGTGGAAGCAATCATTTTGTGACAAATGCAAAGCTTCTCATAAAAACTCCCTAAGATCTTCTATTCCTTTAAAAATTGAGATCCCTTATGCCCACATATTTTTCCCTATATTGGTGTGCATATTTCTCTTATTTCACTTCCAGGGGCAGTAAAATATAGCAGAAAATCACTGGGACACCTGTCCAAGCCTACCAACAAGGTGGTCATCCAACTGGGTCACACTCTGTGTTTTATGCTCACAGTTTCCCATATGTTTATCTTTCATTTGGACCTACTCCAGGACATCACTTCATTTTTGATGAAATTTTTCTAGAGTTTAAACATTTACCTCCTTGAATTCACATGTTGGGAACGTGATCCCCATAGTTATACGATGATGGTATTTGGAGAGTGGGCCTTGGGAATGTCATAAAGATTGGATGAGGTCATAAGAGTGGTGCCCTGATGGCATTTGTGGCTTACAAGAACAGGAGGAGACACCTGAGTTAGCACAGTTGCTCTTATATGCCTTCAAATTCTTTGCTCTTTGCATCCATCATCTCATTTAATTCCTCCAATTTCCTTATGAGGTGGGAATTTTTGTTTTCATTTTTCAGAGGAGAGAACTGGTTCAGAGAAACACTTTCCCATAATACCTCCTCACATAAAATTTCAGAAGTTCCATTTTTCAGGTTGGAGAAGCATGATTCCATTTCACGAGCTTTTACTTAACTATTCTGTAAAGAGAAAAAGTGAATGTATTATTTTCCTGGATTCTGTGTATTTTCTCTTGCTTCAACTTAAAGTATAAGGTATTTTTGATTATTTTCTATTCATCGAGTAATTTCAATAGTAAATGATATTGTAAAATACAGATAATAAAATAAATCCTTTCTGAGTCCACAGTCATCCCCTCAAGATTTCTGGTTTGTGGCTGACTTCTCTGATGCTAACTGCTATGACAAGGTGATCCCATGGAATTCTGAGTGATAAAGCTGTTGACATGAAATGGTTTCAGGGAACTTAGCTTGGTTACATAGTATTTTCATTTCCACCCCTAAACCCCCTCGCCCAGAATCTGCACAGAACAATGAGTTAGAATTGAGGTTTAAACCGGTACCTCTGAATCTGCACAGAACAATGAGTTAGAATTGAGGTTTAAACCGGTACCTCTGAATAATCACCCAACTTCTATCACACATTAATACTGAAGTTGAGAAACGAGTAACATTTCAATTGTGTGTTTTAAATTTAAAACGAAAAGAAACTTTAGGTGGCCAAAGGAAATAGCAGGCTTTTGCAGTTGGTTTTTTTCCCCTCCTGACTTGTGTTGAAAGGCTTTTGTTTCTAATCAAAGCAACAAATGCTAAGGTCATTTCCTTGAGATTATATGGCAGCGGAAGGCGTCCAGGGTTTTAGGTCCCACTTCCAGCAGCCCATAGTTGGAGAGCACACACACCCCACGGTGCGTAATACATGCGTCCTTTGTCCCACGCCTTCTCTCCAGTCCCTTTAAATGAGCTGCGAGCATGGTTCAGAGGTAAGAATAATTTTTCTTACATCTTCCAGCCACAGACAGTGTAGCGGGGCTTCTCGAGGGTTTGCTGCTATTTCCTAGCAAAATCTTGGGCAGGGTGTACAGTTATAAGGAAGGTGGACTCACCGAAATACTGTATTTCAGAAACCAGCTTTCCAAGAAGGGAATTACAAGAAATGTTTAGTTTCACTTATTTCAAAGAACTGCTCTTTCCAAAACAGATGTGGGGAAGCTCAGACAGGTACCACAGTGCAGGCGGACCTGGATGCCCCCTTTTCGGAGAGTTTGGCATTGTTGTACATGCTGTCTTAGCGCCTTTCCGTGTCTGAAGAGGGTGCTTTGTGGTTTTACTTTAAAACTTTATTAACTGTTACTGAAGTGGGTAACTCCACCCCCACCCACCTACCATTTTTCTTTTCTTTCTTTATTATCGTTTGTGTTTTAAAGACTCTAGCTCCTTTACCCATGTGGAAAGCTATCCGCACAGAGCACAAAAATGCTTTTGGATCTATAATTGTTAATCATCTCGTCCGCAAGATGAAGGAGGCTCATCCATTTTTGTGAGCGCTTGGCAGCACAGACCCTGCTGTCCCAGAACTCATTAGTGGCCCCTCTGAAAGAACCCTTTGATGTATGTCCCTGTTTTGCCTTGAGGAAGAAGCAGGAAGATTGAATCATGCCCCCGAGTTGACTGTTTCTTGAAGACTAAGATCAGAAAGTAGCAGCTCAAAGTAGAGACCTCGGAAATGCCATTTTTGGGAATAGCTATCAATTAATTAATAAAACTTTTATGATTTGCCAGAGGAAGTCCTACATCCTTATTAAAGGGAAGCATTTTGTTCTTTCTTCCCTTGTAATGTGGTTATGGCAAACTCATTAAGTCCAACGCCTTGGGTCCATTTTTCTTTCCTGATAGGTGGATGTTAGCAATGGGGGAGGGGAGGGAAATCTGTGTAGACTTCGGAAAACAAAGGAAATTATCTCACTCAGTGGGTTGCAAAACTCTTGGGGATAGAAGGAAATCTGTAGAGGAAGTGGGTAGGGATGAGATAGAGCAGGGAAACATCAAGGCAGTAAGTAAATATATCACAATAGGGACTAGGATAATGACTCCTTGCCATAATATAACACAATAGTACAGCCTTAAAAATGAATTGGTTGTCTCTAAATCAGTCCTATCTAAGGGCATCTAATGTCTGAAGAGTGGAAAAGAATAGGATACTATCCAAAATGCAGTGTTGTGACCTGTGTTCTCAGAGTCACATTCCAGTGACCCAAGAACTCACTTGAAACAGTGTAGACCAGAGAACGCCCTTAGAAGTAAGGCAGTCTTGTTATGCCTCCCTTTCAGGGATGAGAAACTACAAAGTCTAAACCATTCTCTGACACACAAAGTTGCCCTCCAGAGCATATTCATTGTATGCCACTGTGCTGTGTACTTGGTCCCTTATTTGGACTATAGGTCCTGTACTGTAAGGGAAGGTGTCACAGCTGGCATGGAGGTCCTGCAGACAGGTGCCCTGTCCCACCCGTAGAGAAAGTGCCCCATAACCGCAGGGATGGAGAGGAGTAGAAGTGAAAAAATACCCTGGCGAGAGTTGTTAAATATATGTATGCCTTAGGATAGGTAAGCAAGAAGAAAACTTGCAAGTCAGTATATCCAGTTTCCTCATTCTGTCACGGAAGAGATTAAAATCCAGTGAAGTAGTGGAATTTTCCTAAGACTTCATACCCTTTAGGGACGCAGCACAGCCCACAGTCTGGTTCTCCTGAGTCCTAGTGCTGTGCAGCTGTCCATACAGTGCTGTTTCAATGCCATCTGGTTGCTCTGCCTAGTTTCTAGTATCTCTGAGATTTGTGCAGCAAGAATTCCTTATGATGAGTATGTGCATCTTGGAACAGAAATGTGGGAGCTGCATCCCAAATAAGACGCTTCCTCTTGGACGTGGCTTCCAACTGCTGGCAGCAAACAGTGGGCAGGTTTACAAACATCCCCTCTCCAAAATAAGAACCCATAGTCTCAATCTCTAGTCACTGCAAATTGTAGTACTGGATGGAAACTGAAGTGCTAAAACACTTTCTGTTTGCTTTGAGCGTATCATGGGAACCTGAAAATGCTAGTAAGCTTTCAACATTGGTCTGTCTCAGGAGATCAAGATTAGAGTTCAAGACTTTCCTTTGATAGGATTTTATGAAGCTTCATTCTTGCTTAATGTTGGGAGATTTTTAAGAGGAAATACTTCTCTACACTGGAAAGATAAAATTGAGTACAGGTAGACTATATGTGAACTATGTCAGTGTAATCTGGCAAGGTTGGGTGAACAGCATATTGCTCCAGGAACAGCAGCCTGAGAAAAGCAAAATTTTACACAGATTCCGTGTTTATTTAATACCTTTTTTTCTTTAAAATAAGCCCCTGTAGATGAGGCTGAAAAAATTATGTTCTACTTCGATTCTCTTACATTTATTTTCTCTTTTGGTTTTCTTCTTTCCTGATAAGTTAAAATGAGCAAGTCAGCAGAGTTTGTACTTGGTCTTTCAAGACTGTACTTTTTTTGCACCACCTTTTCTACTAGACATTGCTGTGGTTTGAGGGCACCACCCCCCCAGTTCGTTTTTTGAAAGCTTAATTCCTAGCACAGCAATGTTGGGAGGTCAGGTTCTTAAGAGCTGATTAAGTTAAACAGGATTAATGCTACTGTCGTGGAGATCGACTACCTCCAGATTGGGTTGTTATACAACAAAGCCAGCCTTCCTGTTCTCTTACTTCTGTTTGCACCCACTTGCCCTTCTGCTTTTCTGCCATGTTGTGAGGCAGCATGAGGTTTTTGCCAGATGTAGTCACCAAATCTTGGCAATAGAAACAAACCAAGAGAGATATTTTAGATTCATATTTTCCCATAGGAGTAAGAGTAGCCCAGATGCCAGCCTTCCATATCTTTGTCCTGGGGCAGTGTGGCATTGCTTAAAAGAGTAGCAGGGGGGGAAAGAGACAATATGAGGGAGAGATACAGAGAGAGACAGAGAAAAAAAGACAGAGACAGACCAAGACCAATGCATGCTGTGGTTCTGCCCTGTATCAATGGGCTCTGTGGCCAGGGGAGTTAATTTTTCTGATCCAGTGTTTAGAATCCTTGAGCTAGATTAATCTAGACTAGACTAATACTGAGGCTCCTTTGCAGCTTAGAAATATTCTCTATGAAAAAAAGGGATATTCTCTTTAACTCCATATTGTTTGCAGTTACTTCTTTTTACCCTGATAAATTGTGCCTGTCTGCCTCTCTGCTTCCCCTGTTTTTCCCTCCTGCTCCCTTCCCTTCCCTTTCCTTCTCCTCTCCTCTTCTCTCCTCTCCTCTCCTTTCTTCTTTCCACAGAAATATATATATGTATATATATACACACACACATTATGTATTTTTCCTAGCCTCATCTATAGGGACTTATTTTAAAGAAAAATAGCATTAAATAAACATGGAATCTGTAATAATTTTGTTTTTTTCAGGCTGCTGTTCCTGGAGCAATATACTATTCACCTAACCTTGCCAGATTACACTGACATATGTCACATATAGTTTATCTATATATATATATATACATATATAAACCTAGACAGATGTTGAGGGGATGGGTATTAGTGACTTCATAGTCTGTAGAGCCAATGGCAGTGTATGGGTAGAGGTAAACCAAATAAGGTAAAGTTGGGAATGGAGAAATTAATCCACTGGTTAACTGGAATCAGACATTGAGATGCTATTTAGAAAGAGATTAGGAACTTGTGGGTAATGGGTACAACTCCACTATCAAAATTAGATACTATTTTTTAGATTCCAAACTTACTAAAAAAAAAAGTCATTGTAAGGCTGAGCACAGTAACGTACTGCTGTACTCCAGATATTTAGGAGGCTAAGGAAAGAGGATCACTGGAGCCAGAAATTTGAAGCCATCCTAGGAAACAGATAGACCTTGTCTCTTTAAAAACAAAACAAAACAAAAAAGCCCAAACACTCCCGGGTATGGTGGGCAGCAGCAGAGTGTCAAGCTTGTCCTTTCAAAAGTGAGGGAGACGCAGCTTCTGCACTGGAAGGCCCCACCAGTGCATGGGTACGATAGCAACTGCTCGGTGATTCTGTGTACCTCTTACAAGCCTGACTTCTAATTCCTTTGCCACACTCTTAGGAATGTAAAAAGTGCTGGCATGAAATGGCTGTAAGCTTAATTAATATTAATTTAATTAGTAGTTTAATTTTAGTAGAGTTTAATTAATATTATTTTGAGGTCAGAAGACTAAAGAGTCCAGTCTGTCTGAGTAGGAATCAAATAATGTCAACTAAGAGAATGTCATGGTTTATGTCGGTGGCCCCCAGGCCTCATGTATTTGCATTGTACATTTGTGACTGGTTCATTGTCTAGTGCTTGGATTGATGGTGTCAGTGCTATACCCTCCTAGAGGGTGGAGCCAGGATGTGATGTAATGGCAGGAAGAAGGGGTATCTCTCTCTCTCTTGCCGGTTTCCGGCTTGCTGTTTGCAGCCGCCATGAACTGTGGCCCCGCCATGCCACCCTGCCTTGGAGCCAACTGAGTATGGACTGAAACCTCCAAAAACTGTAAGAAATAAAACTTTCCTTTCCCAACTTTGGGCATCAGGTATTTTGTCTCAGCGACGAATAAAAAGTAACTAAGACAGAATTTGGTACCAAGGAGTGGGATCATTGCTGTGACTATACCTGACCATGTTTTTCAAGAGGCTTTGGAAATGGCTTGTGAGCAGTTTGGAAAGGTTCGGACTTGTCACCTGGATACATAGAGCTGGAGCAGCTTAGGCTCTTCTGTAGAGGAGATTCTGGTCAGAGCTCAGGAGACCAGAAGGCTGATAGAAAGCCTGATGGTAAAGACCAGGGGAGGTTTCTGCTGGGAAGAAGGACTGCATTGGTTGTTGGACTCCCTATGATGTGTGTTATGGCTTGGCAGAAAGTTTGTCTGCATTTTGCTCATGCCCAGAGACTTTGCCTGAGACTGAGATTAAGGGTAATGGATTGATTAATCTGGCAAAGGAAATTTCAAGGCAGTCAAGTGTTGAGGCTGTGGCATCGCTATTGTTGGGGGCTTTTAGCCAGATCTATGTTGCAAATCAAGAGCAAAGAGCCCAGCAGGATAATTTAAAACACTGTGAGTTTGGCCAGAAGGAAAACTCCAGTAAAGCTGTGGATTGTAATGATAGTGCCGAGACTTTAATTGCTGAGAAGAAACAGAGAGATAAGAAAGATGGCCACCAGGCATCCCAGGAAGCAGTGGGTCTCCACCCTTTGCAGCCCCAAACCTGCAAAAGTGAAAGAATTTTCTCAGATGAGAAAGCTTCAGAGCACCATGCTCCAGAATGGCATGGGAGGCCACATGAGGTTCCAGAATGGCGGCAACATAGAAAAGCTTTTCTTCACAATCGGGCTTACAGAGCCCAGTGATTTAGGCAATCGACCCCTGCAGCCAAGATAGAGAAAAGCCTGGCTACTGCTCCAGCTGGCAGCAAGCCTTGGCGGCATCCACATGGTGCCGATTTTAGGTGCAAGTAAAATGCACAAATTATGAGGGTAAAAGGCTTCCACCTCGATTACAAAGGGCCTGGGAGGCCAAGCAATGTGCCCCTGAGAGGGCAATATGTAAAGATGTAAGTGTGAAGCCAAAGGTGCAGTGGAGACCCCAGACGTTTGGAAAAGCCAAGAACGTGGATCATCCAAGGAAAGCGGCAAAAAGCGAGCAGACAGGGTTTAAGAGAAAAGCTGCAGGAGCTGAAATCCCTGGAAGTGCCCTGGGGGTGGAATCACCCAAGCCTTTTGGAGCTTGCAAACAGATTGCTTCAAATGCTGAGCATGGAACTCTAGGACTTAATGTTTGCCCTGCTGGATGTTGGACTTGCTTTGTTTCCAATACTTTATATTCCCCCATTTGTAACTTTTGGAATGGTAATGTTTATTTTGTGCCTTTGCATTTCAGAAATGTTTAACCTTGTTTCACTTGTATAGGGCGTTACAGTTAAGAGTTTGCCATAGATATTGGAGGAGACTTGGGACTTGGACTTCTCAGCAATGCTGAAAATGTTAGAGGACTTTGGCAACTTTTGGAGATGGACTAAATGTCTTTTATATAAAGGTAATATATGAGTCTCTGGGGGCCAGGGGTGGAATGTCATGGTTTATGTCGGTGGCCCCCAGGCCTCATGTATTTGCATTGTACATTTGTGACTGGTTCATTGTCTAGTGCTTGGATTGATGGTGTCAGTGCTACACCCTCCTAGGGGGTGGAGCCAGGATGTGATGTAATGGCAGGAAGAAGGGGTGTCTCGCTCTTTTGCCGGTTTCCGGCTTGCTGTTTGCAGCCGCCATGAACTGTGGCCCCGCCATGCCACCCTGCCTTGGAGCCAACTGAGTATGGACTGAAACCTCCAAAAACTGTAAGAAATAAACCTTTCCTTTCCCAACTTTGGGTATCAGGTATTTTGTCTCAGCAATGAATAAAAAGTAACTAAGACAGAGGAAGAGTGATACACCGGTGAGGAATCGACAGGCTGTATCCACAGACAGCAGAGCAAGGACGTGTGAAGGGTGCAGTGTTAGCTGGAGTCTTTGGGTGTAACTCCTACTTTGTCAGATACTCCTGAGCTTCTTACAGGAACAATTAAAACCCTTTATAACATTGAGGGGGTTAAAGCTAGTATCTGGCACTAGAGATGTACCCAATGAGCAGCAGTTACTGTTATTTAGTAATATGATTATACATCTATCCCCAGTACAGCAGATTAGGCAGCAGTGCCATGGAAATGTGTAGTTAGGGCCAGAAGAGTGCATAATGAGTAGGTGATTTATTTCAGGGCCTGCAGTGTTTGTGATCACATAAATAGGAACCAGTTATTCCTTTGGCTCCACATTTGGCTCTCTGCATCTTAACCTGGTTGGGACACCCATCAGTCAGCCTGCTGTCACCTGGGTGCATGAGACCACTTGACCCCATGGACTTGTGTCTGGATTCACTGGCCAGAAATTCATGAAGTTTGTCTTTTGTGGACTTTGGTCTTGGATTGAAGTCAGGTGCTTATATTTTAAGACCCTGTGTTTCAGTCATTTTAGGACACGAACGCAATGCAAGTTTGTGGAAAGTTATAGCAAGCCTTCCTAGAAAGATTCTCATCACCCATTCAGAGTATCCTTGGAAGAGAGAGGAGGCACTGCACGCTCTTCTGACCTCATCAGTAGATCTGTGAGCCATCTCAGCCTAAAGACTACAGTCTCAGTCAACTGTGTGTGTATGTGTGTGCTTCAGAGAATGGCAAGACACTGGGCCTCTGTGTGTGATGCCTGACTTAGGCCCTTTTGTGTTGCTATAACACAGGAATTTACTTCTCACAGTTTTGGAGTCTAGGAATCCAAGGTCAAGGTGCCAGCATTTGATCTGGCAAGGGCCTTCTCGGTGCATCCTTGTAG